>JACXGJ010002351.1:0-67142 GCA_016801105.1 Esox niger | reverse complement strand
GCAGTTAACTTGGAATAACATCAGGGGGCTGCAGTTAACTTGGAATAACATCAGGGGGCCGCAGTTAACTTGGAATAACATCAGTGGGCCGTGGTCATCAAGGGCTGCAGATTAACTTATTAACAAATACATTAAAAGTAAATTAGGTCTGATGCTAATTTACATGTATCTGGGCAATTAAAAAATATTGAAAAATGTGTCGTTTCCCAGGATTCAGCAATGATTGCTGCTGTGTAATTAAACGCTTGAACTTAATGAACACTATATGTTTTTTGGATGTTTTCACTACTTAGATTTTTCTGTAATAGGTATCATTAAGTATTTTGGGCTCAAACATCAGCACACACTCAGCTACACTTAGAAACACATCGCAACAGCTTTCATAGACCCTGAAATTAGTTTTATATGTGTAAACTTGCAAATAATTATTTCAGGTCTATTTCATGTATTGTTTCCAGCATAGATTTTGTTGGTTCCAATACATCATTTACAATAAATTTAATATCAATATGATTACCAAACCTTTTTTTTGTTACTGTTTTCTAAATTCATCCGAGGGCCACAAAAAGCGGGTGTGGGGGCCTATGCCTGCTATAGAGGTAGTTTCTTTGCAGTTTTCGCAGTGTATGCTGTAGTAGACAAGGGAGGAATTGGCAGTTTGTTGTCCTGGGGCCAAAGTCACAAAACATCTGACTGAATGTAACTATTAACTTGCTTATTTAGGAGTAACTCTTTGCGTGTCAGTCCTAACGTTAGGACTCAGATTTTTGTCCAAAGAGTATTTCACAAAGCGTTTTAGCACTGAAACCAGCTCCTAAATCTGTGAAAAGTTACGAATATTCAAGAGGACTCCTAAGTCACTAAGACCAAGTCACAAACAATCCTAAAAGGGCTGCTGCCGGCAATGTGCCTCAAGGTTTTTCTAAACATCCAATGATACCTAGGTTTTAACAAAGAATCATCTTAATCGCAGGAGTATTATGATCAAAGTAGAGCAAGTCAGGGATGCTGCCTCTTCACCAACAAACAGAAACAACACAATATCATTGAAGATCAAGGTTGTGACAACTTTACGTGACCACAGGGAATAAGCAGCTAAGCAGCCCAGACAAAGTACAATAATAGACAGTACAATATTACATTTAACAATAAATGCCCTCTCCAGAATCCATATAATCTGAAAAATCATATGTTTTCCTAATTCTCAGATAAAAAGAAAGCTGACTTCATGGCCTTAGCTAGACCACCCTGTGTAGTTGATATAGATGGGACACGTAATTGCACAAATCATTGAAAGAAGCTTGAAATTAGCTGAACATATCTTGACTAGTCAGTATGTCATTCTTGGTTTCATGTTTAATCAGTAACACTTAGCCTACATTTGTATTTGAATATTTTTATTTCAATATGGCAACCTAACACATCCTTCTACAGTATTGCTAGAATGAATTCACTGACATGGACCTATCAACCAATCACTGTGGGCATAGTAAGTAGGCTTGTTCATGGAACATGACATCATCCATAGCAACGGGGTCAGTAGCACTGTTTAATACGTCACATCCAAAATGTCCCATAGGTATTCAATTAGGTTGAGTACTGGAGACTACTAATGCCATAGCATATGATTCCCATCATTTTCATACTCAACAAACCATTCAGTGGGACTCCTTGTGCCCTGTGGATGGGGGCTTTGTCCCGAATAATGAAATATCTTTCAAAGTCATTTAGATCCTTTCCTTTTGCCATCTTGATCCAAAATCAATGTCAATCGGCTTAGCATTGTTATACAAGCCACAGAGCATGATGGATGCTTAATTGTGTAGTACACCTGTAGTACACCTGAAAGGAATAATCTGCATTTGTTACTTTTGTTATTTTTCCCACTTATTTATACAGGGTTTTCCTTTCATTTGTAACCCGTCGGTACATGTTTTTTTTATTCCTGCGCTGGCACAGCGGGACATTTGTGACCGAACCAGATTTAAATGACCGAGCCATTTGAATCTTTTGCTGATGCAAATTAAACAGAGTTGTTGATGTTTGAATCAAAAACATTTAAAGAAATTGTCCTTTTCATAGAGTACTTAAAATTACACTCCCACCACCTCTGTTTGTTAACTTTTTATGTTTTATGTTTATTAGATTAAACTTTGTTCTCATTGAACAGTATGAATACAGTAAAACGAAATGCAGTTAGTGTCTAAACAGAAGTGCAAATAGAAGAGGGCAGGAAATGTATTATTAAGTATATGTTACAAGTGGAATGTATACAGTCCCCACCAGAGACAGCTCTCTGGTCTTCATGTTGGTTTATCCAATTTAACAAGACATGCTTTCTTTATAGGTTTAAACCAAGGATGGAAACTTAGACTGGTCATGCAGAGCTATTTAATGTTGGAACAATCAACCTAAAATGCAACACCTGGGCAACAAGAAACATCTGTCAGTCACATGTTCCAATAGTTTTTCTCACTTAAAAAATGGGTGGGTTCAAAAAAAGGGTGATATGTCCTTAGTTGTTTAACACATCTAGATGTGAATACCAGTAAATGAAAGCTAAAATTCTGAACTCTTGTCTCATACTCATATTTTGATCAAATGTCATCAGTGAACAACAAAAACAAAGGAATTTGCCTTACCCTTCCAATACTTTTGGAGGGGACTGTAGATGTGCAATGAAGGCAGAGACAGTACAAATGGGATTTTGTGTTGCCTCCAAAGATCTTAATTTTTGCTGATTTTGACAATTTTTCTGGAAGCTAGTGTCAAACGCTTTCTCATAAACACCCTGTTTTTTCTATCCTTGAGCGGGCCAGAAAAATGTCATTATTCCTACTACGGAAATATTTTTGGGGACACATTTTCTTGTATTTGACTGTTTGATGGGTCTTCTGGTCCCCACATGTACACACAGACCCAGATCACACACATAAAGTAAGCATGTACACACACATTTGAATGCAGAGTTTCGCTTCTTAGCAGCATGCGATAGCCTCAGGGAATGGTTTGTTTATCGCTTTTGTCCTTTGTTGCTTTTGTTACTTTCTTTCAGTCATTTCATGCCTAATATGATCTCTATCTCCTCTTCTCTTTTGCTCCAAGCCTTGTCTAGACACTTACTATCTCCTCGGAAATCTCTTGTTTTTCCCCTTCCACTCCTCCCTCTCTCTCCCTCCCTCTCTCTCTCTCTCTCTCGCTCCCTCCCTCCCTCCAGATCCCTATTTGGTCTGCGTTCCAAGTGGCACCCTATTCCCTATACCCTTAGTCAACTTCTTTAACCATGGCCCATAGTATAATGTAAGGTGGGATTTGGGATGTACTATCTGAGGTTAGCCGCTTGACTTGATTACAGTTCTCTCAAAGTCAATTGAGTAAACAATTTGACAATGCTTAAAATAAGTATTTCTATTTTCCTGAGAAAGGTATTCACAATAACCTTTCTCAAATGTTTTACAGATGCTGCTTTGAAAAAATACGTCTCTAATCCTCATGAAAACAATGCTCTTCGAAGTGTTTCTTTCAGGTACATTGGTATGCCGCACGACTTACTAATATAAAGACCAACTGTTGAGATAGATTCTGTCAATCATATTTCAGTACTGATTATACACAGATTGTCTTTCATTTCAGACTTTAATATTTTTTTATAAATCATGAAGATTACCTCTGAAATTGATGTCTGCAGGACTTCTAGATGCCAGTGACCACACATTCTGTTGTGTGCAAAGCTAGTTTGAAAACAGATTTGTGTTTTATGTTACACTGAGGAAAACTATTATTTTTCCAATGTTTTTTTTCCTTAGTCTCACATTCAATATACTCTGAAGTTTTTGGTCTGGTTTCTGGTCTATTACTTGTTGTTCTTTGCATTTTTTATAGTTATGATATCCTTAATCAGCTGAGAGAGATTGGAGGATATTGCCGAAGCTCCTTAACTGCGTTCTGTCATTTCTCACCCTCTCTACACCCATTTATTCACTGGGCCAGTTCAGGATATGATTAAACTCCTTAAAGCAGACCATTTTGCACGTGCGCACACAGAAACTCCCAGACTTCACAGGGGCACAGAGGAAGTGAATCAAAGAGTGTCTGGGAGTCAGGGGGCTTTCTTGTCAAAGGGATAGGACGTAAACGCTAGTGAGCTAGCCAAGCCCAGCAGGCTTTCTATGAGTGTGTGAAAGGGAAACACTCTGCAGGGAACCACAGCTGAAGCCTAGCCTTAAAGAGGCAGTTCACCTCCAGAAGAGATGCATTCAAGTTGGTCTGACAGGGTATAAACTGAAAGGTTTTAGACTTGATACATTTTGGCCACAATGTATATGAACAGGAACTTGTTGCCATAACTTCATCATAAGAATATAGTTTGGGTTTGATTGCAGTGAAGTTAGTCCGATAGGGACATACTGAAACTCAGAGGTGTTGTGAAATGGATATCTTCTGATCCCTATGAAATGAAATTGAAACATGATGCAATATTACACATTTTGGTTGTAAAAGTGGCAGAGACTAAATGGGCCCCCAAAAAGGTTTCAATGTCATATTTGTGCATACTTGTGCCCCATGTCATCAAAAACTTGGAATTTCATGGATGACTGACGTTATGATAGTGATTCTTCATATAGATTTTATAGGAATAAAAAACACATTACACATACAGACCAAAATGGAAGTGTTAAATAATTATTCGGTTTATTGCAAGTCTCAGACTGGACTTGCTTGGGGTTTCATGACAAGCTCACACTATATATGAATTAGTCCAGACGTAAAAAAGAAATGAAAGGATACGGTGGTTTTGCCTTCTATAGTTGCTGTTGTCATGTTGTAGCTTTGTGGGAGCCCTGTGATACTTGTCAATCATTGGTCAGCTAAATTAAAGGCGTGGTCTTGGTAGAAGATGTTTCGCTCCTTGGCAAATCCATTCATTTGACTTTCTGAAAGCAGTTCGCACATCGAAAATTAAAATTCTTGGAGGGAACATGAAGAAAACCATAAGTTTATGAAATTCAACCTGTGAAAGAAACAACAAAGTCTGCAATGAAAACTTGGGTAAATTATATACGATGAAAGGCAAAACGTATTCGGAAATTCAGAATGTTTCAGAAGAATGACTAGCTTTGAGGTTTCTAATGGTGTTCAAGCAAATACTAAAATGACTGGGGTCATATTCCGGCGCACCAACTCGCGGTTTGGATAGTGCGCGCTCCTCTTTAGTGTGTTTGCAGCGGGTTGTGGATTATTATGAGGCGTCATGGCGTGGTGTGACCGTGGCTGTCAGATTTTGCTGACCATTGTGGGGGCTTTCGCAGCTTTCAGTCTGATGACAATAGCTATTGGGACCGACTTCTGGCTCTATTCCCGAGCGTACATATGTAACGGCACCAATGTCACCACAGACGATTTGCAACCGAAGAAAACTAAAGGCGACCTGACGCACTCCGGGCTATGGCGGATTTGTTGTATAGAAGGTACCTTGTTATAATTTTTTATTATTCTTTTCATTGTGTATTTGATTTATAAAGGGTAGTTTTGTAACAACAATCATTCAAGTATGTAAAAAGTAAGCTAGTGCATTAGAACTATAGTTTGTGACTGCGTATGTTAGTTGGTAGTATTTTTTGTTCGTCTTTATAAGACATGGAACATAAATGTTAACGCGTGCGAGTTAATTACAGTCACTGAATGACTTTACCTGCATTAATCAAGAGAAAAAGTTAGGACACTTTTAGTGAAAGTGACTCTGGTGGTGACGCGTAATACCATTACATTTGTGCGTAATGCAAAGTAGACTACACAACCTAATCAACCCGTAATCCTGAATGGCTGTTACTAAGGAGTGGAAAACAACGAGTTCAGACTTCACAGATGCACCTTTACTAACCGTGGTTGTGTGCATCGAGTTGAGTGTATGTGATGCTGTTGCTTGGCAACTACACCTAAGAAATTGCTATGGAAACATGAGTAAAGTTTATAAATATATTTATCAGGAAATAAGTTTATCTCTGATCCAAATCAAATATATTTTTCTCCAACACGAGATGGAAAAGAAAAGGCGTGATGCCGTTTTGGACTTCGCTAAAAGAGTTGCAATGTAGAAATGTAAGCAATGGGCATCGTTATAGGCCTAATGTCTGCCATTCCGTTTAAGCTAGGTGCTGAGTACTCATCTTGATCAATACAATCAATCATAATTGATTTTGGATCAACTTTGCCCCAAATCTAACCTTTAATCTAATCTTAATCGAAGACACAAATCAGATCGTCCAGATAACTAGTGTTACAAATATTAATAATAAAATATGATATTACTGCCTGATCAAAAGACCAATTAGTTCGCCTTGTAAGCGCGGTATGTTGTCTTTCCCAGTATAATTTTGCACGAACCAATTAAGGAGGGGCTGTAAAAATTGAAAAATTCTACAGTAAACCAATGCAGGGTTCTCCTGAAAGCGAACTGAAGTGCATTTTTGGTAATTCGTTATGGGGAAGACGGATACGCGTAGCCTACTGCATTTTAAACTAATCAATTATTAATGCTATGATAGCCATGTTACACTGTGTTATTGCTTCTGTAGGCTAGCAAGTGAATTATGTCCAAAATGTGTTGAAATTCTATACTTTGGTTTGGTTTGGCGCTGTCCATGGCACGTGCTGCAAGCAGACAGCAGCGTCTCCCCAGGGAGTATTCTGACGCAACTGTAGAAGAAAACCATCTGATCTCAAGTCAGCTAACAAACAAACCTTTCAAGTCAGCTAACAAACAAACCTTCGCGTGCGTGCGTGCGTCAGTGTGTTCTGAGTAACAACAAAGATCAGCTTTTAGCATCAGTAAAATTATTCAGTAAAAAAATATATAACTAAAAGGCACACATCATCATCCAAGGTCTTGACACACGCACACGTATTTTTCCTAATTACTATTCCATGCAGTTCCCCACCGAAGCAACACTGGGACAAATTTGGCAACGTCACCCAAAATGTCCCTTCACTCTCCTCACGTATTCTTTGCTGCTTTTTCTCCAATTAAAACATGATCATAACATACGTATGTACTAAGTTGGCTAAGCCAACCGGAAAGATATTTTGTTTAGCATCGTGTAAAACAAAATATACCGGTGAGGCTTTTAAGAAACGTACGGAACGAACCTGTTCCCATTTTACCTGAAATCAAACTAGAACTCCCACTTAACCATCGCTTCCGTCCTGTGTGTCTCTCCGTGTAGGCAAGATGACGGAAAAAAGCCTGATACAGATAGAAAGTGACAGGGAAGGGGAAAATGAGAAAGGAGTTTTCATTAGATCATCCTTGTTCCTTCTAAGTGCGTGGCCTGTTCTACCTGTTGAACAGCCATGTTTCTTCTCTCTGTCTTGTCCTCTTTCTCTGTCAGTCTGTCCTTAAGTTCTTTTTTACTTTATTTGGTACTGTAGCCTATAAATATTGTTATTTGCCTTATTGAATGAGGATCAGTTCTTGATGATTATGGTGACAATTATTGTTTTTTGTTTGGCTCTGAGATGACTTGATGTTTGTAAACTGTAATTCGGTTTGTGAGAGACTGCCTTCACAGTAAAAAAAAATCATTCTGGGGTTTAAAAGCTGTGTGTGTGTGTGTGTGTGTGTGTGTGTGTGTGTGTGTGCAATGTTGCACACTTGCGTGTCAGTCCATATATAAATTCATTAGTTAGATGTCAAAGGCTTCCACTAAGACGGCAGGATGAAATGTGATTCTTGGGTGAGAGGAGAAGGTTGCCATGGCAAAGCTATGCCAAGTAATAAAGGATGCGCTGTTGTCTTGCAGGCAAACTGAGACTGGGAGAAATTCCCTGATCTTTCGCCCTTTCTCTCTATTTCACTTTCTATTGCTCAGTTCCACTCCAAATAATCTGCTTTGGCATGGGAAACATATTAAACGTGTTACACATTAATATACCCAATGCAAGTGAGAAAGACAAAATTAACCGTTTTTGGCTCAACACCTCCCTGGGTGGATGTTGGACAGGGCTACTGCTTCGGGTAGGTAAAATAAAATGTAAAATATTCTAGATATTAAGATTATATAGCAAATAGAAAAATGAATCTACTCCAACCTTTCACAGCTTGTTGACATTTCTTTGGTCTTCTATGCATTCTGGTGTGTGTTGCTTTGTGTAGACAGAAGTTCAGTAGATGTGCAAAAAGACATAGCCAACAGGTAAATATATGGTTCCTTCAATTTTCTAACTTAACCCCTTTTATCTCTCCATCCGTTTCTCCCCTTATGAACTCTATTAGGCTAAACAGGCCAAACGTCTGTTCCGATATTTGTGAATTGAGTCCAGGGCCGCTGCTGGTCTTTCCTTTATATCTGTTTTACTGATTAACCTTGAATCAATTTGATTGGCTAGAGACACCATTCGCGTGTGCACCAGGCAGCATCTGATTTGGGAGGAAGAATATCGGCATGTGGTATGTTCTGGAATACTAAATGGACAAACTGCTTTACCGAGCTACCATTTGAAGAACAGCGAGGGGATGGGTTTTAGTCAGAATGCAGCCAGCACAGCCACTGCCTTTTAAATAAGTTGATGCGCTTAGATTCTCTTTAAGCCACATCTTGCAGACCCCATGAAATGGGAGGAAACAAATTCCACATTTTGTTCAGGAGCGCTTTGGGGGAACGTGTCATTCAGTTCAAATGGGGGCAGCTGCTCCAAAAGGGGAAACAGGAACACCTTGCCCAGATGAAACATTTAATAGTTGGGTATGTCTTTAGGAGGCTGCATTGATTCCAGGACTGTCTAATGTGGTCTCCAACCGTTTTCAGTTACTGTACCACCAACAGAATTTTGCTTAGCTCTGAGTACCCCTGAAGCCCCCTCTCATGGTAATAAATACTAGTAAACCTACAGCGTCTTGAGTGTTCTCAAGTACCCCCTGTTGATAGACCAAGTATCAACAGGGATCCTATTACCCCTGGTTGTGAACCACTGGTTTAATTTAGGTAAAGCACAACACAACCCCTTGTCATTTTTCAGCTGGTCATTCACTTTTGTTGTTCAGTATAACATTCCAGAATGTTAAAATCAAGAGTGCTGTAAAATGAAGTCAAATTTTGTATTCTAAGACACGGACCCGCCTACGTCCCGGGACATACAAGGGCAGAAGCAGCATTTTGTGCAGTGCCCTTCTCAATTTGAACAGTAATCCGCACTGCAAGTTCATACTGTCAACAAGGCAGCATGGTGAATCATCCAGAAACATCTGACACCTCTAGTCGCCAGTATATTGTAATTTTCAATCTAATTTGACGAAGCATTTATCAAAGGGAATCCCTTTAGCACTGTTGCAAAAATCAGAAATGCTACTCATTAATGTATACGCTTAATTATGGGAATTTTGTTTTGAGACTTCACAGTGGGGCGTTCAATGCAACAGTGGTTCACACCCAGGAGACAGCTCTGTTTCGAAACCAATACTGTTTTTGGTCACCAAGTGCAAAACAGGCCTATGCCAGCACCCAGGCCAGATTAATCAAATTCCTTCCTCGCTATCGTCACTTATTAATGATTGATATTTTAGAGTGAAGTGAATCTAAAAGTGAAATCCCTGTTCATTTGTGCACTAGACTTGAGTTCCCAACCCTTGCGTGGGGCAGCAATTATAGTGGGAAGTATGAAACGTTTCAATATTCATGTCACGGATATGTTTAATTCTCTTAAAAGTGGAGAGTACATTTTCTTAGCCAAGAATCAAATTCTTTTAATGGAAACTGCCTTATCTGAACAATTTTTGGGTGTGTGTGAACTGACTTTCCTGTCAGTAGGTTTTTTCAGCTGAATGAAAATGTCCTTTGCATGACCATATGATCGGAGTGGATGTTAAAAATCTAAAGAACAGTTGGTGTTGCTCTATTTGCAACATTAAGCAAATCTATTTTATTAAGCCCCATTCAGCTATAAACAGAAACCACATTCTATCCTGCCACCAAAGTGTTCTAAAAGAAAATATGCATATATTTGGGCCACCAAGTTGTAAAGAAAATCTAGAAGATTTTTAAAAGCAAAGCTAACTGTGGTCATAACACGAGTGTTTGTGCCCTGACACTTGTAGACGTACTTTACTTCCTGGTTGGAGGTGTAGTTGGGACAAAAGCAGAATGTCATGTAGATTGTGGACTCCTGAGAAAGTCTTGCCCTGATCTTTAACCCTCCCAAATCCAGTGAGTCTTTTTTCTGTGAGACAGAACCATAAATACAAGAAAAAAGGGGGGAATAAATGTTAAAAAAACAATTTTCCTAATAGTGGTGTTTCCTCCTAACTGACTTGTGCCAGACATAATGCAGAACGCAAAATGTTCTCTTTCCATGTACTGAAGACTGATCTACAGTAGGATGTTATCGCATTTTCATCTCTGTTGATATTTTAGTCACAACAACTGTAGCATTTAATTGACAATGTACCCTTTTATTTCTTGTAAAATGCACTGTAGCAACAGCTCACAAAATGCTACTAACATATCCTGTTCCCATCAGCCCTGCATGACTTTTATTCATTAGGTCATTCATCTGCAAGAAATGGTTAGATGGAAATATAGTTTGTGAAAGAAATGCATTGGTATGGTTAATCCTCTTGAATAACTGAATATTTCACAGGTTATATTTCATAATTTATTCTTTATCAAAAACAATGGACTGGTCTGGGTTAGTTGGTCTCCAGTTTCAGCCCACATTCACTGATGCAGCGTGGGTTTGAATCCTGCCTTCTGATCTTTCACTATGGGGCCTATTCATCTTTCACTGCTGTCTCTTTCAAAATATAACCTACAAATCCCCCAAATATCTTCAGATTTTAAGATAAAAATATAATCAGTATAACAAAATATTTATCTTTCTAAAAGCCACTTTGTCTGTGGTAATCAGTTTGTAATATACTTTTTACAGGCAATTCTGCTTAGAAAAATGTGTAGCCCTGTACCACCCTGTTTCCACCAATCTTTTTATCTGTGATGCATTCGAAGTTAGAACCACTGCATAAACAAACATTCCTTTAGTCAGGAAGTGTTGCATTGCATAACTTTACCACTAAAGCAACAACATAGGCTCCCAAACGTAGGTGAATCTGAAAATGAAACAAACAGAACTGTCCACATTATTCATTTTCAGATATTTTTTTCACGTAAACAAAGAAATTGCACTTCTCATTGGCATGTCCATGTTGTTATTTCCCAGTACAAAAAAAAAAACATGAAAATAAAAAACATGTGAATCAGTGTTCAGACACCTTATTCAGTACTTTGTAGAGAGGCATTTTGCAGCAATCGCAGCATCTTGCCTCCTTGGTTATATCTTTGCACTCCTGGATTTGGACAGTTTCTCCCATTTTTCCATGTAAATACTCTTAAGCTCTGTCAGTTTGGATGGGGAATGTTGGTGAACTGAGATCTTCAGGGCTCCCGATAGATCAATGTCTAGTCTTTGGCTGGGCCACTCATGCACATTCACAGATTTGTTCATAAGCCATTCCAGCATTGGCTGTGTACTTTGGGTCATTATTGTGATGAAAGTTTCATCTTTGCAAGCATCTGTGGTCCTGTGTCCTCTGGATCAGGTTCTTCAAGGACCATTCTGAATTTTGGGAAGTTAATTTTTCTCTCAATCCTGCCCAGTGTGCTTCAACCATTTTGATGCTATTAGCCAGGTGGTGACCAGTACCTTGTTTTCACCAGAAGTAGTACTTCATGTGACAATTGGCATTCAGGCCTAATTTTGGTCTTATTAGAAAATAGTTTTTCCCATCTTTCAGATGTCAAGCCCTATGCTGTTTACTCAGGAGTGGTTTTGATGTAGCCACTGTACCAAAGAGGCCTGATTGATGGAGTGCTGCCAGGGTGATTGTTTGTCTGGCAGATCTCCCATCGACGCAGAGAAAGATTAGCCATTGGGTTGGAGTGGCTACTGCGTTGTTAGTTACCTCCCTGAACAAGGCCCTTCTTGCCTGGTTGTACGGATGGACAGCCAGCTGTAGGAAGAGGACTAGGGCTATAGCAATTCTTGTAAATCTTCCCCAAATCTATGACCTTGTATAAACGTGTGCCTTTCTGAATCATGTCAATACAATTGAATTTGCCACAGGAGGCCTCCAATCAAGCACTAAATAAATCTCAAGGATGATCAAAAAACAATGGAAACAACTGATCTCAATTTGAAGTGTCATGGTCTAAACACTCATGTACCACCCCATTTCCAAAAAAGTTGGGATGCTGAGTTGAACGCAAATAAAAACAGAATGAGTGCAAATAATCCCTATATTTATTTGAAAATAGTACAAAGGCAACATATCAAATAGTGAATTAGAGAAATTATACAGTTTTTGGAAATATACAGTGGATATAAAAAGTCTACACACCCCCATATCCAAGCCCTGCTTAAGTTTGCAAAAACAAACATCAAGTCTCCCAAAAGCATGTGGGAAAATGGGTTATGGTCTGATGAAACCAAGTTTGAACTTTTTGGCCATAATTCTAAAAGGTATGTTTGGCACAAAATCAACACTGCCCATCACCCAAAGAACACCTCACCCACAGTGAAGCATAGTGGTGGCAGCAACATGCTTTGGGTCTGTTTTTCTTTAGCCAAATGTTTACAATGGGTGACAGGTCTGGACTGCAGGCAGACCAGTTTACATCTGGACTCTTTTACTTCGGAGCCCTACTGTTTTAATTTGTGTAGAATGTGGTTTGGCATTCTATTCCTGAAAAAAGCAAGGCCTTCCCTGAAAAAGATGTTGTCAACCTAGTCTCACTGAAATACGTAAACTATTATATAAAAATCATTGACAGCCTAATTCATAATATATATTATGTTAGGTGAAGTAACATTGGGAGTAATAGTTTTGACGTAAGAGTTATAATCCAGAAAAGAAAGCATTTAGCAGGTGTTTCGAAACTGCATTCTTTAGCTCTGCAGACAGGTGCACTGCCCATTTCTCCAAGCAAAATGTTGCCGGTTCGAGACAAGTCTTGGATGTTTTGTGTAAATTCGTAGTATATTATATGTTTTAGTAGTATTCATAACATATCCGTTTTCACAGCATTTGTATCATATATGTTACGTTTTAGCCAATTTCCAATGTATTTTACATTTTGGTAGCACATTGTAATTGTAACCTAACGTCACATAACATATCATACGAAATCGAGTGCCATAGATTCAAGAATAATAGTTTTGTATTCCAGTGAGACCAGCTTGGTCTGGGTGGTGACATATTTTGCTTCAAACCCTATCTATGTTGTTCAGCATTAATGGTTCCTTCACAGATGTCACCCATACCATGCACACTAATATACCCCCATACCATCACAAATGTTGGCTTTTGATCTGTTCAGGGATTACAAGGCAGGTGGTCCCTTTCCTATTTAGCCCGGAGGACGCGACATCCATAATTAACAAAAATAATTTCCAATTTTTATTTGTCAGACCACAAGACAGTTTCCCAATTTGCCTATGTCCATCTTAAATTAGCTAAGGCCCAGAGAACACGACTGTATTTCTGGATCTTTTTTATATCTGTTTTCTTCTTTGCATGGTAGTGTTTTTACTTGAATTTGTGGATGAAGCAACATATTGTCTTCACAGACAGTGGTTTTCAGAAGTGTTCCTGAGCCCATGCAGTGATTTTTACTACAGAATCAAGTCTGTTTTTAATGCAGTGCCACCTATGGGACGAAAATCACGGCCATCCAAGTTCTTACTATTTATATTGAAATATTGAATACATGTTTTTAATCTATTGAATCTTATTCCATTGAATATAGGGTTTAAAAGATTTGCACATCTTTGCATTCTGTGTTTATTTCTATTTTACACAGCGTCCCAACATTTTGGAAACGGGGTTGTAAATGAGAATTTTTGATTTTCAATTAGTTAATGTATCTTAATCTCTACCACTGATTCCTATTAAAATTTAGATTTCCTCTGTGGCAATTCTTTTTATTTTATACTTTTTATTCAACCTTTATTTATAATGGGAATTCAAGCAGAGACAAAGGCACACATTCTGAAAAGAAAAAACAGTTCACACTAAATACATATTGTATCAGACACTTGAACTGCCTTACAGGCACCAATGCAAACTAAAGTTTACTCGGCAAGTCATTCCTTGATTATGGGAGATGGAAGTCAGAGTAAGCCCTCGATATCTCTTTTACTATCTCTAGTATTTTGAGCGTGTTAAAAGACGAGAATCGTGGAATCTACCAGAAATAGTCGCAATAATGTATAACCATAAACAGTTTTATTGCTGCCCTCGATAGATTTAAACTTAGGTCTTCCACATGAGAGGCACTGTCTTTAACCACTATGCCACTGCATTACACGTTCCAGTTGTCGCTAGACACAATTGAGCATTGTGTAAAACTGATTAACGTTTCTTATTAAGTTGACCTCCACCATAGCTTTTGCCACTGGCCATTTTAACAGCTTATTAGCCAGTAATAGGCTTACTAGTATCTGCTAACTTCCTAGGAATAATCATAAGAATTGAGCAATTTCCAGCGAGACAGTAGATGAACTTTCCATGCCAGAAACAGTCGCAATATAGCCGTATACAGTTTTAGTTAAGACTTACTATAACGTAACTACTGTATGTTGTAGCCATCAAATGTGTTTGTCAGTCCTGACCCAAAACGCATGCACAGATGCATACTTCAAAAATCCACCAGAAACAGTTGCAATATACAGTGACTTGCAAAGTATTCACCCCCCTTGGGGGGCAATAAAACATTTTTCATGTTTTATTGCCTCACAACCTGGAATTAACATGGATTGTTTGAGGATTTGCATCATTACATTTACAGAACATGCCCACAACTTTGAAGATGTTTTTTGAATTTATTGTGAAGCAAACAACAAATAGGACAAAATAACAGAAAAAGTGAATGTGCATAACTATTTACCCCCCTAAAGTCAATACTTAGTAGAGCCACCTTTTGCAGCAATCACAGCTCCAAGTCGCTTTGGATAAGAATCTATGAGCTTGCCACATCTTACCACTTGGATTTTTGCCCATTCCTCCTTGCAAAATAGCTTCAGCTCCTTCAAGTTGGATGGTTTATGCTTGTGAACAGCAATCTTTAAGTCTGACCACAGATTTTCTATTGGATAGAGGTCTGGGCTTTGACTAGGCCATTTCAACACATTTACATGTTTCCCCTTAAACCACTCAAGTGTTGTGTGTTTGGGGTCATTGTCCTGCTGAAAGGTGAACCTCCGTCCTAGCCTCAAATCACGCACAGAGTGGTACAGGTTTTACTCAAGAATATCCATGTATTCAACCCCATCCATCTTTCCCTCAGCTCTGACCAGTTTCCCAGTCCCGGCTGCTAAAAAATTGTGATGTGTGTTGGGATGGTGTTCTTTGGGTGATGTGTTGGGTTTTCGCCAGACATAGTTTTCTTTGATGGCCAAAAAGTTTAATTTTAATCTCATCAGACCAGAGCACCTTACTCCATACATTTCGGGAGTCTCCCACATGCCTTTTTGCAAACTCAAAATATGCCATTTTGTTTTTTACTGAAAGTAATGGCTTTCTTCTGGCCACTCTGCCATAAAGCCCAACTCTATGGAGCGTACGGCTTTTTGTCATCCTATGTACAGATACACCAGTCTCTGCTGTGGAACTCTGCAGCTCCTCCAGGGTTACCTTCGGTCTCTGTGCTGCCTCTCTGATTAATGTCATCCTTGCCCGGTCCGTGAGTTTTGGTGGGCGGACGTCTCTTGGGAGGTTTGCTGTGGTGCCATGTTCTTTCCATTTGGTTATGATAAATTTGATGGTGCTCCTGGGATCATCAAATATTTGGATATTTTTTTATAACCTAACCCTGACTTGTACTTTTCAACAACATTGTCCCTTACTTGTTTGGAGAGTTCCTTGGTCTTCATGGCAGTGTTTTGTTAGTGGTGCCTCCTGCTAAGGTGTTGCAGCCTTTCAAAAAGATGTGTATATGTACTGACAGATGATGTGACACTTAGATTGCACACAGGTGGACATCATTTCACTAATTATGTGACTTCTGAAGGTAATTGGTTGCTCCAGAGCTTTTCATGGACTTCATAACAAAGGGGGTGAATACATATGCACATGCCAATTTTCCGTTTTTAATTTCTAACAAATAGTTTTATGTATATATTTTTTCCAACTTAGACTATTGTGTTCTGATCCATCACATACAATTAAAAAAAAATATATTGATAAAAAAAAGGGTGTAATGCAACAAAATAGGTAAAAAGCCAAGGGTGTGAATACTTTTGCAAGGCACTGTAACTGTTAACTGTTTTATTTCAGGCTTCCTATGGTGTAGATACTGAAAGTTTTCCTGTAAATGGAATAATTCATAATGCGTACTTCACTTTGCCTGTGAGGAGATACGAACACGGGACATATAGTTTACAGGTCCGCTTCTCAAATCACTACGCTATTTAACATTAGATACTCAGTCAGAGACATTCGTTTTTCGTGGCTCTGCTTTCGTGGTCTGGCCAAAAATACTGAACTGCATGACAGACTTAATCCAGAGGTTTCAATTCTAAAGCAGAAGCATGCATATATAGCACATCACCATAATCTAATACTGACATAAAAGTGGTTTGATGGACTTCCGTTCAAGGCTAAGATAACAGAAATGATTTGTTTCTATAAAATAAAAATAAAAATATATATTTTTTAAATATATGTCTGAATGTAGCCAGATTTCAAGGTATTTCTATAAAGGAATATGTTTCATAACAGAACCATCGAGGGTAATTATTTTGAGATCATCCAAACTGTTTTTGGACCTAGTGAATAGAATACAGTGAATTTGGACCTGGTGAATTTATGTGTATTTAGCACCAACCAAATACCCATTAGTGTATAAGTGTATCAGTGAATTTAGTAAGAATTGGAAATTATACTGTATGCTGGCAAATGCTTGTACGAGAGAGGAAGCAGATGTGTACAGCGATGTCATTAGCATACTTTTTTTTTTTACAGTTTCTGAAGGAGTTACATGTACCATTTATGTACAGATTGAACCGACCTGAAAGTGAACCATGGTGGGCTCCTTTGACAACAATATCATGGCATCTGGTTTGCTGCCATAACATTTTAATTGACTGATTGACAGATTACACTTGTCTTTCTTTCATAACATTTTTCATATAAAATAATTAAATAAAGCAATCTGCTTTTAATGGAGCTCCTGACATGCAGTTTCTAAAAAAACTATATTATAAGCCAGGCATACAATTATTGGCCCACGCCTGTGAGAGCATGGAAGTTCAAGTTCCAGCTCTTGGTTACCAATGATGAAGGGCATGAAGTCACGATGAAGGGCATTTTAGTCAGGAAAAGTTAGCTTAATCTATTAGGACAAAAATTATAATAAAGGAGTTTACTGTCTATCTGTATAATCCAAGGTCAAATTCCTCATATGTGTACACATACCTGGCAAATAAAGCTGATTATAATCGTAAATCAAGACATTTCAGCAAGTTGGCAACATGAAAAGGAGAATGGCATTGGGTCTCATCCAAGAGTCCAGAATGAACCATGCACACATAAACCCAACACACAACATGTGCTTTCAGGATGACACAATACGTTTTGTGTAAATTCTTTAAACCGCTATATGACTGTTTTCTTTTAGTCTTGGCCATAATGGTGTGTGTAAGGCTATAAATATTTAATAACGGCTTATAAAGCTTGAAAGTTGGCTTCCCCGGTGAATATCCTGACCAGCCCACCACCACTGGTCTTTCATAACTGACTTCCTGTGGTTCATTTGTCTCCACAGGTATCAACAAAGGAAGCTGTCTTCGGATTAATCACTTCCCGGAAGATAACAACTATGACACGGACAGTTCTGAATACATCTTACGTAAGTTCTCAACTCCCTCCACCAAGCTGGGTTATACAGTAGCTCTCAAAAATATTCCCCCTCTAGACTTTTCCATATTTTATTGTGTTACAATATGAAATCAATAAACAATTAGGTGTTTTGCCACCGATTAACACAAATACTTGTCAAAATGAAAAATAAAATATTTGGTAGAGGCACCTTTCGCAGCAATACAGCCATAAGTCTATTTGAATAAGTCTTTACCAGATTTGATGAATTCTAGACAGCAATTTCTGCCCGTGTTTCTTTACAAAATTGCACAAGCTCCATCTTGTTGGATAGAGACCTTTGATGAAAAGCAACTTTCCACTCTTTCCACACATTCTCAATTGCATCGCGGTCAGGGCTTTGACCTATTGGTATATATGTTTGAGTTCATTGTCATGCTCAATGATTAATCTTCTCAGTTCAGGTATTGCACAGCATGATTTCTTACATTTGATTTCTCTGTACTTTGTTGCATCCATATTGACCTCTATCTTCACAAGCTTTCCCTGCCACAGAGATGCATCCCCAAAGCCTGATGCTGCCACCACTGTGTCACCAAGGATAGTATTCTCAAGATGATATTCAGTACACCGCATGTGCCAAACATAGCACTTAGCATTGAGGTCTAAAAGCTTGATTTTAGTCTCATCAGACCAAATAATCTTCTATTTGGTGTCAGTCCCCCACATGCCTTCTGGCAAACTATATAGATTTAATGGAAGTTTTCTTTTTGTCATTTAAAGGAGTGAATACTTATCTAATCAATAATTTTCTGTTTTGTATATTATATTTTTCACATTAATGTTATGGATGTTCTCTGTTGGTTAGTGACAAAAATAACACAAAAAAGACACTATCAACTCTGAAAAGCTTCAAGCGAGACAATTCATTTTAATTATTTATCATTTTGTGCCTCTTCCCTGTGAAATTGTTTCCTCACTGATTACCATAGATACTCAGTCGGATACAGTAGACAAAGTAAAGTTATATATCTCTTGGCCGTTGCCCATAAAAGCATGATATCATGATAGGCATTGGAGCTATAGAATGAAAGACCAGATGATCAATGATCTGAATTGATACAGAGCTGCAATTACGAGTAGCATTAGCAGGTATCTAAAGTTTCAAAGCTAGTAAACATGATAAATTCTGCCATAAATCGTCTAAAATTATTCTGTCATTTTATTGTATTATCCAAGGTATTGTCAGAGCTTCTAGCCTCTTCCCAATTCTAAGCAACATCTTGTTGTTGATTGGAGGATTGTGTGTTGGAGCTGGGAGAATCTACAGCAGCCGGAACAACATCCTGCTCACCTCAGGCATCCTGTTTGTGGCTGCAGGTGGGTGACATCAACTGTTGAAAACATTCCAATGGCAACAACTCCCTACCGATTTAGTATCTCATTTTAGGTTGACAATACCCACTTACACAAAAACCACTGAGCTAGATCAACTGTACATTATCTGTGTATCTCCTCAGGTTTAAGCAACATCATTGGAATCATTGTCTACATCTCCAGCAATGCTGGTGACCCAAGCGACAAGAAGGATGAGGACAATAAAGGCAGCTACGGCTACGGCTGGTCTTTCTACTTTGGAGCCCTGTCTTTTATCGTGGCAGAGTCTGTTGGCGTGCTTGCCGTCAACATCTACATTGAGAAAAACAAGGAGACTCGGTGCCGGGCGAGGCGCGAGTTCATCAAAACCACTTCGACCACTTCCCCTTACTCCCGTATCCCTAGCTACCGTTACCGACGGCGACGCTCTCGTTCCAGTTCCCGTTCCACGGACCCGTCCCGGGAGCCTTCACCGGTCGGGGTGAAGATTGGAGGAGGGGGTGCAGGAGGAGGAGGTGCAGCAAGCTTTGGGATGCCTTTGAGTGACATCTCCATGTACGCCCTAAGCAGGGAAACCTTGAAGAGTGGGATAGCTGGGTATTGTAGTCCAGAGCGTGACTCAAGCTTTTTGCAGGTCCACAACTGCTTCCAGAAAGATCTGAAGGAGGGTGTTAACAGAAGAACGACTCCAGTATGAGAGTTGGAGACTTCTTTTAAGTAGATACTGCAGACTTCAACAGAGCTATAGGAGAAATATATCTGGACAGTACAGTAACTAGTAATCAATTGGGAAAATACAGTTACACATCCCAGAATGGCTTCCATGTTGCAAAGTAATGATGTATCCATAAAGAATTGATAGAGGACTCTTCTTTGTGCCTGTCTCAGTGCTGCCCGGGGTGGCGGAAGGCTCCAACACCAGGAATTTCCTTGACTAATCGTGTACTAGCAACTAGTGAAGCATGTCCTGATTTTTTAAAAACGTTATCTTCTGCTATTTGTTCTTTGAGTTGTTAAACATACTTAAAAGGTGCATACTGCCCTCTGGAGTGTGTCGTTTGAACAGGTATAAAGCCATGGTTAAACATTAACTGCCAGCTACAGATATGGTTTGTTTTTTTATAAATCATAATTCCTTGGGCAATCCCTCTTGATGAGCCAGAGGAAAAACCATTGGGAGTCCCACCCACTTGACTACTTCAGATATGTTGAATATCCTTAGTGTCGCTGCACATGCTAAATAATGTTTTTGAGTCTGCAATCTATCTCTGTAAGTGGACTCTTCTTTGGCGGATTTTTTATGCCATCCTTCAGAATTGCTGCGAAATGTGGAAGGCATACCAGACTAAAGGTGTTCTACTAAGTTTGGTAAAGCTACTTTGTCCATTTACAAAACCACTACAGAAACTTTGACCTTTAAAGGTTGGCTCAGCGAAATGACATTGCCATGAGCAGCCCTGCAGTTACCAAGATGAGCGAGGTGCCAGACTTCAGTCTTACACAGACACATACAGCATCTTTGCATTCGCACAGGAGTGCATCAAGCTGTTACAGCATAGCAACCATGGGACCTAAACAGTGAAGAAGTTTAGCATTGCTTATCATTGCTTTTGTTAATGGAAATGTACCCACAATGGAAGTACAAACCATAACTGTTTGGAAAACCTCTCAATGATTGGTCTTCATATTTTGTGCTACATTGTTGAATTGTTTTGAAGCTATAAAACTCCCAGAAGGTGTTGAATTTTGCCTTTGCAACTGGTGCTATACATTTTCAAAACAATTATCCTGAAATCATATTAGGAAAATGTATCTGAATTGGGAAGGAATTAGCAGAAAATCTGGAATTCTCGAATCAGGATTTCTGGAAAATCTAAGTCTTATTAAAGTTAGCAGAATTCTGCAAGCCTAATCCTGAACCTTTTCTTAAATGATGATTTGATACTCATCTCTGTGGTCTTTGTTATGAAGTGGAGTTTACTGTAACCGTATGCTACATTTGTACTATGATCTCAACCACTGCCATGCTTTCTATAAGTAAATCATCTAATAGAAACATTGTAGAAAATAAGACAACTTTTTTCATGAGTAACATTCCAATCATTTTAAAATATGACATGAATTCCAAACAAATATATAGCTCTTCATTTGTTAAATTGCCTTGATTAAATCATGTGTTCATTTGTGTATTTTTCAATTTGCTCAGGGAAGCTGCACTTTATACAGCAAGCTGATCTTCTGAAACAAACTAATGTCCATCCTTGTGAGGCTTTATGTAGGTATATGTCAAAGCATCCTTTTATGTCATAAAATATTTTCTGATGCCAGAAAGACTGTTATTTTTGGATTGAAATTATCTTACTGTTTATCAATCAAAATGTGACATTGTTTATGGAATGTCCCAGTTAGAAGTTGCCCATTTGTACAAATCTAAGGTTGCCCTCCACTCTTTCTGGGAGCACACTTAAAATTAGTCTGTGTCTAGGCGAAAATGTCAGTGTCTTGAGGGAAAAGTTAAATGTCTGTGGGTATAAACTCACTATGCCTGTCCAAAGTCAATGTTCCATGAACTAGTTCAACACAACTAATTCCCTTAAATTGGATCCTGTGAGCAGCACATGTTGTTCAGTTCCTCTCGCACTGAGCTAATGAGGCAGGCTTGCTAGCTCTGTAATGCTCCATTCTCCAGTGTCAGCAGGAAAGGCTTTAAGACATTGAAGCATCCACAGGGAATCGACATCAAGTCATTTTGAGCACAAGGCCATTTCCACAAGCGTTTTCAAACCTGGATCCACGAACCATAAGTTGTCAGCAGGGAACCACCTTTGGGTCCTTATAAGGCAAGGACAAAAGAAGACCCTGTTGATTTTTACTAAAACAAAAATACTATTTTGTTATTGTCCGGGTTTACAAGGTTTGGGTGAAAGAATCAATAGCTCTGTCCCACCCTGAAATTAACCAAAATATTTTATTATAAAAATAATTATTATTTCCTACTTTATTTAGGTGTAATACATAAAGTGCATTAGGAAAGTTTTCAGACCCATTTACTTTTCCCACATTTTTTTACATTACTGCCTTATTCAAAATGCATTAAAAAAATATCCTAATCAGTCTACACACAGTACCTCATAATGACAAAGCAAAAACTGTTTTTTAGAAATGTTTGCAAATTCATAAAGAAATTTAAATAAAGAAATAGGCCTACATATTAACATTCTGTAAATATGTGTGCTCAATATATATTTGCAAACATTCGTTTTTCCCAACTTTTCTTGACACAAAGATTGAAAACCCCTGAATTAACTAATTAACAGACTAATATCTTTATAAAAAGTGGAACCTTCCAAAGTGAACTGGGTAATAACTGGACCTATTCTGTGGTACAACTTTGGTGTTTTAATGACTCATTCATGGTTTGTTTAACCCTTCATTGTATTGCTACAAAATGCTTGTTTCTTCTTCACGAGGTGGTTATTTTTAGCCGCTGTTTTGATTTGATTCAATTAGTTGATTGTGAGTTGACACAACCATGCACATTTTTGACACGTGCCATGTGCACATCCATCATTCGGACTGGGTTTGCATGGTTCTTCTGCTTCCATCACTGGTTGTTACTCCTGATTCATAGAGACAGAGTACGACACTTTCGTTTCGCAGTAACGGTCCACTGAGCATAATTCCTATTCTGTTCATTCTGCCACAAATCCGACCATATCACCACCGCCAATTCATCTGCAATAAAGCCGAGCTTGTTTCCCAGTGTGTGCCGAATTCCCTCCCCATCTAATTGTGATAGAAACAACCAGATCATGGGCTCCAAATGGCTTGGGACTGACCTGGGTAGGACAGTTAGTATAATTTTGTATACGTTTGAACATCTGGCCTGTTGTGTGTTAGCCTTACCTATAGAAGTGACTGATAACAATTAGTGACACTTATTAAGGACACTTATATCATCAGCTTTATTCATATTTTCATTAAAATATCACACTGATATACATATGGACTGACCTTTAGACTTATTCATTAACCTTAAATAAGTATTTACACTAACCATGTTATGTCTTAATGTTTTTAATAATTGAGCAGAATATTTTTTATCTGTCTGATGTTTTCTTTTTCTCTCAATAGGTACATTGAAATCTGCCATTGTCTTGGTAACAACCAGACAATGGCATGTTACTCATACATAATTTTTTCCAGCAAAAGTATTAGGCTACAGGCATTATTTTGGCAAGTGTCTGAAAGCTCTTTTGTGGCACATGAAAGTGAGAAAGTGTGTGGTGATGGTGGCACCTCAAAGCCATTTATACCGATGTGTGTGTGTTGGGTGTGTGTGTGAGCGAGAGAATGAGTAGCTCTTTACTTTGCCAGGCTTTGTAAATTCAAAACTTTATAGCAACTTAATTTTGGCACAGAGCCAGTATAGAAATAAACAACAAATAAATCCTGTGACCATGTCTGGCCTTCCTATAAAAACATATATTACATATTAATGTGTTTTGAGCATTTGTTGAAGTATTTGATTAGGGTGGTCTTTTTCAAATACTTGCCCGCAAATGCTATTATGCCCATTTCCCTAAAATGAAGCCGTCTCTCCTTGTACCTCAATCAACAAAACATTGTCTACTTTTACAAGAAAAACAGACGGTTGAGATTTTTAGTTATTATAATAAAGGATATAATAATCAAGGCAGGATTTGTATCAACTCATCTTTAGTATAGTCTCAGTGTGTCGATTATACAACAACATTTTTTTCAATCATAATGTTTTCTGGGCTCCAGGAAGAATACTAATTTACTAACAAAGGTTTTCAACAAACAAATTGTTGTAAATGCATTCTCTGAATTCATATATTGTACAGGTTACAATATGATATTGTGATCTGTCAAATCACAATCACTGTAAATATAATGTGTATTTCCTTCAGATAAAGATGTATAGAAACACAATTGCTGTTTTTGTTTGTTTTTTCATGTAATGTTTCATTGTGTCTTTTGTTCCCAAATTATAATAAATAATTTGAAATAGAAATATTGTCTTGTTATGAATCATTTCCACTCTTTTTAGGGCCAGATCAATTGTTCTTTTTAAAGCTGTATAACTGCAACTAAAAACTGTTATACTGTATACTTTTGTTCACAAATTAAATGCCTAAATCTTGGAAAATACTTATTTTGTTCTGGGGGAAACCCTTTCAAAAATCATTTTAGAATTTCAGGTAGAACTGGTTTGTTCCTGCAGGTCAAATACATTTGTGAGTTCTCTCTGGAACCAAAAAAGCCTCACCTTTGGGGACAGTCAAATAATCCAATCATAATTTTTTCTTTTGGAGATGGATTCACGTTTAGTCATTTAGCTGTTACTCTTACCCAAAGCAACTTACACAGATTATGAATTGCATAAAGTTAGTACTTTTTCTAAATTGCAGGGGGAAGGACATGGGATGAATGAGCCAACTGGGAGCTTGGTGTGAAAAGGTAGTTATGATATAATGGCGAGGGACTGATTGTAAATGTAACGAGTACACAAGGAGTAACGACCCTACTCTCAGAATAAGTACCATCAGACCTTAAAGTAGTCACAAAATGTCAGAACATGTTCAAGGCCCCATCCAAAAGACAGAACCCTACAGAATGGGACCCTTTACTGCTCTGGATGAACCAAAAAGTAATAATCTTTCAAACAACAGACATTTTGGGTTTTCATACTGAAAATGAAAACAAACATTGAGTTTTCATTTTAAACATGTTCCCCTGATAAGAAAAAAAAACAGATGAAAATGATGGTTCCTACCCTGGCCATCTCAATTAGATAAAGGGAAGGAAAACAAATGAGCCAACGACACATCGAACGAATCAATGGTTCTTTGAACCGCACCAGAAGAGTCAATAGTGATATTTAAGAGGCTTCTATTTTAAGCCACAATCAATTCAGATCTACTTGTATCTAATTGCAATCAATATTATTTAGCTTTAAGCGTTTTAGAACCAGTCCAGTGGCAGTACAGTATTCTACCCTTATTTGAACAGTTACATTAGTGTGAGAAAATGTTTTCGTTTTCAGCACAAACCTGAGAGCTATTATATAATGTGCATTGCTCAGGTAAACAAATAGATTTTTTAAACTTGCTGATTCAGTGATTTTACCCAGTTTGGTTACATTTAACCTGCTCTAACCATCAGGCTACCATGCTGATATGAATTTACCAAACATGTTGTTTTCTTCATGCGTCCCTGGAGGACATACAGTATGTGTTCACTCCAGACCCAAAGGTCAAAAATGGGACATCTGACATCAGGGGTCATGTCCGAGGTTCAGGCGTTGATGTGTTAAAAGTATCGAACTGTCTGTGCAAAACAAAGAGGCATATTCATAATTCCCCCCATCCAGGACCGAAATCTGGAAAACATACAATATTAAAGAGAGCCATGACTACATGGAACTAATTGCCACTAGCAGTCTAGGTAACTCCAGTGAGTAATAAAAACAGATTAAAAAACAAGACATTTAAACTGAAGTCAAAACAAGGACTGAAGAAAAAGACAGACAATTGTATGCATTTATTTGATTGTATTGGAACTTATGTTATGCAGAGACACGTTTACTGCATATATAAACTACAGTATAAATAGGCAGAGAGAGAGAGCGATAGAGAGCGTGCCAAATCGTATTTAATATATTACAGTTTATAAACTGTATTTATAAAATCATTTACTGGACTTAGTGTGACGTTACAAAACGCCCATTCGGATGAAACCCAATAAGTAAACATCCAACGTTCTTGACTCATTGGACACATTTATAGCAGCAGACTCCCAAGTTCTGACACCCCCACCGCCACTGCAGTCAACTTCCCTGATCCACCTCAACAGCTGTAGTCTGAGAGAAAGAGCCCCCCCGCTCCCCCCAGTCGCACAGTCAGAAGGAAGAGGGGACAAGAAAACTAGGGCAAAGCTAAACTGACCCTCTTCCTTCAAACCACAGGCAGAGATTTAACAGATACAGAGAGAGAGCGTGAGAGGGTGTTGGCTGAGGAAGAGAGAAATACACTGGAAGACAGTTTGCCTGTTAAGAACTGAAGCCTTCGAGCATACACCATCGACACCCACTAGTCCAAACGCCCAAGAAGTCTGACTTTCTCACAAGTCGGCCTCCATAATTAAGGGCCTCGGTGCTACTTGTTTTTTGTTTTTTTTCACGTTCTTCTTCGGACGTCCTCGCTGCAAGAGACTCCACATCCAGACTCCGGCATGAACAAACGCTTGAAGGTGAAGATCACTTCCTTCGTGCTCCTGGTGGGCATGGCCTCCATGTTTACGGCGGTGGTGACGGACCACTGGGCCGTGCTGAGCCCGCCGGTGGAGCAGTTGAACGCGACGTGCGAGGCGGCCCACTTCGGCCTCTGGAGACTG
The DNA here is from genome assembly GCA_016801105.1 of Esox niger. NCBI lineage: Eukaryota > Metazoa > Chordata > Actinopteri > Esociformes > Esocidae > Esox > Esox niger. The sequence goes on along the minus strand of JACXGJ010002351.1, from coordinate 40,483 downwards.
TGCAAGAAGGCCATCTACATCAGTGAGCGGGACTATGATGGAAAAGGCTGTGGCCCCATCAGCCTACCTGGAGGTAAGGCAGATCACGAGCCGGCCTGAGTCCCTCTTATGCACTTATCCTCTTCTGTTACACTCCCTTCTATCCGCAGCACCTCCAAAGGATTGCAGAAGTATATACCTTTTCATCATTTGTTGCATTGCAGTGAGATTGGAATGGTTTGAACTGATTTGATAATTCTCATTTTTTTTTACATAAATTGTTGTTAGTACATTTTTTTTACATTAGTATACCTTGATTAGGTGAATATTCAGCTTCTTCTGATAATTCTTGTTATGATGTTCTTCATGCTCTGTCAAGGTGTTGGGAATCATGGCTAGACAGCAGTTTTTAAGAATTGGCCTTCTGTTGTTGGGTATTGTCCTGCCAACAGGTGAATTTCTCTCCTGGTATCTGGTGTACAGCAGACTAACACAGGTTTCTTTCTCTACGGTGTTGTCTGTGTTTAACTACACCTGTGCTTAAGTCAAGCATATCCAAATAAGGAAACAGTTCTTCGATGCATTGTGTTGAATTTGTTCCAATCTCGAGGCTTTACATTTAGGTCAAAATGTCAATTCCATTTGACATGTCGTTTTGCAGTGCTACCATACACGTGTGGCCTTTTAATTCTCTATATTTATTTGTCTTTTTACTATTATTTTGGTCTGTATTATCAATCACGTTACAATATGGTTGACCAATCCTCAGTTTTCAAGTATTTAAACAACTCTCTCAGGGTACAGTGTTGAGATGTTAGAGCAAGATGGACGGTCGACCAGTATGAAAAATGATATACCACACTCTGTGGGTCTAAGTGACAGCGTCTTCCCCTCCTACAGCTCAGATCAAAAGGCACAACTGTATTTTATGAGTCTGAGTGGTTAACAACATTATCCTTGTTATGATTATTAACTTGGTCACTTGAATCACTGTTTAATATGTATTACTTGTGTTCTAAGGAGGTCAGCATGTATTACTGCAGTACATGTTAAAGTCCGTCCGACACTCCGTCTTCTCCCACTGTCTCTATCGATCAACCAGAAAAGACGTAAAGACACAAAATATGACTTTGGATTTTATTATTAGCATAGATAAAGGCTACAATGACCAGTAGACATCTGCATTTAATGTTTTAATTTAATGTTTCAAAAAACACTAATCTTGATAACACTCCATTTCCATGAGAATATGTCCACAGTTTACAGGAAAATCCCTGAGTATTTAAAAGATGACGTGTGTCTTAGGCTTCCCCGAGTTTAGACATTGGCCAGCTCTATAGCTCTTAATGACTAAGACCTGCCCAAGTCCATACACGTGTCAGCTCTATCAATGCTCGCACGAAGGTATCAAAATACACTCTGTATTGACTGCAGTTGTCCTTCTGTTGAATCAAAAAAGGACTTAGCCTGACACCTGAACGACAGCCAATGCTCTGATCCAGCCAGGCTAACACACAATGACTCACAAAATGTTGAGTCAATACAAAACTGAGTGAGAAGGAAAAACATTGACAGGAAGGTGACCTGGATCATGTGAGCGCAAAAGCCAACAAACACAAAGCAGTGTTAGGACCAGTCAGCCAAAAACCAGTTACATTCAACCTTGTGTTTTCCATTCTCAAGGTCTTCAGAAGGAAAGACCCCCATTCCCCTGAGCACACACACCCTTGGGACAATCACAGCTGAATTCACTGAAACTAACTAAGTGTGGAGAGGTCATTTCCTTTCATGTCAATCAAAATCAGTCTCCCTCAGTGTAACAAATGTACCAGACCCGGTACTTAATTCAGCTGTCGACTCATGGGACTTCCAGACATTGAATACTGACAGGTGGTTTCAAGAACAGGTGCATTTGACTAGTTGTTGCTAATTCTGAAAAACTTCTTGGAATGTGCCAAATGCAGAAATAAAGGCTGAAACCACCTAGCTACTGTACAAAGAATCAATGGATTTAGGATGTTAGGTTTGAGAAGAGTGAATTCAGTGTAAGGATATCTGTCAGACAGGCTACTTGAAGATACACATGTTAGCAATTTCTTCTGAAGTGATGAAAAAATCTGTATAATTTAAAATCCGCAGGAATGAAGTGCAGAGCCAAAGCAACAGAACTTCTGTCACGGTCCAAAAACACATGGCCTGCACTGTAAATGTGGAAACACTGAGACCTTTAAGGATTTTGTTTCAATGAATCAGTAAGCTTTTTTGAATGATAATACATGGCAATGTTGTTTTTCTCAAAAGGTCTTCAAGGAAAATAAACAAATACTTTAAAAAAATAATATATTACTAAAAACCCTGCTGTGTTCCATGTGCACACAGTGCTAAATTCAAAAATACAGTAGCCTAAGTAGAGGCATGGCTAGCAGCCAAAATGAAGAGACAGACACCAGGTTTTCTTTTGGCATGTATTTAGACAGGAGGGGAAATATTTCTCATAGCTCCTCATCTTAATGTAAGAAGACCAACGTCCATGACATTTAATGTCGAGGAAACTCCATAAACAATAACTCATCTGTTCAATACAATAACTTAATCTCTTCAATACTTTCGGAATAATAATTCACTCCTCTTTGAATTGGAAGTCAAAAAATATATGACGTATACTTTACGAAGAAGCTGCACCTTAAATAGGGGAGATTGGATTTTTATTTTGTTTCAATATTGCATATCAGGTGTGTTGAATTGATAGGTCAGTATAAAAAACTGTGTCAGAAACAAAGATAGCAGTTGGGTTTTCTGTTGCTTGCAGCGCTATGCAGCCGGCCAGCAGAGGATAAATATAGGCTGTGTAAATACCCAGCTGTCTGGTGTAAGGGCTGTGTCAGAGTAAAGTGTGAGCGCACATATTCAGAGCCCTTCAGAGTGACAGGGCCACCTGCATATGGCACTTCAACACTAGAAACCCCTAACCCCGCCCTGGAACTGCCCAAAATCCCACTGTCCCAAATAATTTCCAATCCCCTGGAGATGTGCTACTAGGGTGGCGTTGTAGTGAGGAACATGGAATGGGCAATCGGAACCCCAACCACATGTCAGCGATGGGATGGGCGACGTTTCCTGTCATCGTTGCCAATGTTGCATTCATTTCTCGAGATGGTCTTATCTACACAGATCAGTCTGAGTGGGTAGGTAGTACAATGGTTTAACTCTGCTTTTTTAGATTTTGTAAGTGCGTTTAGGTATTTATCTTTAATTGGTAAATCATTTTCACCCTTTTCGCCCATATTATAGTTCACAACATATTTCAATTATCAGGGATTCCCGGTAAAAAACGCAGTCAGAGTGCAGGAAAACGGCAACAAACTGAGTTGCTGGTTAAGTTCCAATGAGGGAATACAAAATTAAAACCCATAAAAGTTTAGAAGCTGTATAAAATCTAAAGGAAAATAGAATGCAACTATGTGCAAATAATCTAGTCACTATAATCAATAGAATCTTGTACCAAGACCACATATCAAATGTTATTGTTTCTTGGAAAATACATGATCACTTTGAATTTGATGCCAGCAACATCTTTAAAAAAAGCTGTTACAGAGGCACCAAAAGACCAGAAACATAGTGCAATGTTAAAAAACTAAACCTGGTGCAATAGCACACAACTAATTAGGTCCATTGGCAACAGGTCAGTAACATGATAGGATATTAAAAGATCATTCCAGAGAGGATGGGTCTGTCAGAAGTGAGGATGGGGAAGGGTTCACTACTCTATGAAAGACTGCAACACAATAATTTAAGAATAATGTTACTCAACGTAAAATTGCAAAGAATTTTAAGAGCTTGTCATCTATGGTACACCATATCATTAAAAGATTTAGAGAATCTGGAGTAATATCTCTATTCAAGGGGCAAGGCAGAAAACTAATATTGAAAAACCAATATCGGACCATCAGACGACACTGTACAAAAATGGACATGATTCTGTAGTGGAAATCACTGCATGGGCTAAAGAACACTTCTAAAAACCATTGTTTGTGAACACAGTACGTCACTGCATCCATAAATGCAAGTTAAAACTACCATGCAAAGAAGAAACCATACAAAATAAAATCATGAAATGCTAGCACTTCATCTGAGCCCAAGCTTATTGTAGATGGACTGGGGTGAAGAAGAAAATGATGCCGTTAGCTGACTAATCAAAATTTTAAAATCTTTTTGGGAATCATGGACCATCGGGCTTGTTATCAGCACACAGTTCTAAAGCCGGCATCTGTGACGGTATGGGGCGGCATTCTTGCACATGGCATGGGTGACTTGCACATCTGTGAAAACACCATTAAGGAAACATATGCTGTCATCCAGACAATGTCATTTTCAGGGAAGGACTTGCTTATTTCAGCAAGATTATGCCAAAGCACATTCTGCACGTATTACAACAGCATGGCTCCATAGTAAAAGAGTCTGGATACTAAACTGGTTACCCACTGAAAACTAATGCCACATTATAAAGCAAAAAATATGACAAAGGAGACCCCAAAATATTGAGCAAGAAATGGTTCACTTTCAAAACTACAGCAATTGGTCTCCTCAGTTGCCAAATACTTACAGAGTATTGTTAAAAGATGAGGTGATGCAACAAAGTGGTAAATATTTTTTAAACACGTTGCTGGCATTAAATTCAAAATGGGCATGTATTTTTCAAAAACTAATATTTCTCAGTTTCAACATTTGATAAGTCATCATTGTACTATTTTCCACTAACTATAGGGAAAGATTATTCACACATCACTGCATTCTGTTTTAGTTGCATTTTACCCAAATATTTTGGTAACTGGGTTGTACGAGTATAGTAACAAATTAAGCACCTATTCTCTTTTCAATAAAAAATATTTAATATGTAGATTTTATAACTGTATTTGAATCAAACATTTCTTCATGTGCAATTACTTTACATATCGTCTCCTTAAGATTAGTTAGTGTTTAGTTCGGACCCAAATATTCTCTCAGGCATAGGATGGTCTTTTATGTTGCTTGTTACTTACTGGGACCAACCGGGCATTGTATTGTAGGAGTTTATATTTGTGGAATAGCCTATTGGTCAATTATTGCGTTGATATTGTTTCATGTTTTTTGTGTTATGTTTCATGTTTTCTGAGCACCACAGAAATAGTAGCCTCAACTTTAGCAGAAGCTGATGAGGATGAACAAATAATCAGTTTACTGTCAGACAGAGCACTGTTTGGCCTTGTGCCAAATGAAAAACAAAGCAGGCCAAAACATCTTAGTAGTGGACTGGGGTTTAACTAATGATTTCCAAGCACATTAGCCAGTTCCTGAAAGGCCTGAGCCTCTTCAATTATCAAGATATACTGGGTGTCCTTCAAAGTCATTAGAGAGCAAAAAGAGCTCATTCTGTACAACGTGTATAGTAGTAGCAGTAGTAGTAATGGTAGTAGTAGTAGTAGTGACAGTGGTAGTAGTAGTAGTAGTAGTAGTAGTAGTAGTGACAGTAGGAGTAGTAGTAGTAGTAGTAGAAGTAGTGGTGTTGGTAGTAGTAGTAGTGGTGGTAAAAGTAGTAGTAGTAGTAGTGGTAGTAGTAGTTGTAGTAGTGACAGTAGTAGTAGTAGTAGTAGTAGTAGTAGTAGTAGTAGAAGTGGTGGTGGTGGTAGTAGTAGTAGTGGTAATAATAGTAGTAGTAGTAGTAGTAGTTGTAGTAGTGACAGTAGTAGTAGTAGTATTGACAGTAGTAGTAGTAGTAGTAACAGTAATAGTCGTGGTAGTAGTAGTAACAGTAGTTTTAGTAGAAGAAACCGTAACAGTTGTTATTTCATTTTATAAACATGTCGTACTTCTCAAAAACTGAATTAGAGTACATTGAGCTTGAAACATAAACCAAAAAAATAAATTGCTCTTCTCAAAAACATAGCAATGACAAGGAGAGGTTTGGTCAACAAGGTTCTGAATATTTTGAATCTTAATCAAATGGATCAGTAGTCATGAACACATGGCTTGTGCCAGTCTGGAGTAGCTGTACAAGCATGACCAGGAGTTTGAAATGCCCATCTGTGCCCTTCCCCTCTGTCTCCTTCTACATACCTTCCGTCACAGCCTCTCCTTCCTGCGGTTCTGATGTTAATATATTGTATTTTTTAAACATACAAGGCATTATTTTAAAAGCACAACTCTAGAGCAGAAGTAGGTTCAGACAGTCAACAGAGGTTCTGGGCACCTAGGGGCACACATTTCGTGGTACCTCAAGTGTCTCACCCTCTTCTTCCCCATGCAGTAGAGAGAGCAATGAAATTCACACCGGCAACTCCCCATAGTATTGTGTCAACCCTCTTGGACTCATGACACAATAGAAACATTGCAGCGTATGCATTTTTATCTCAGTTGCTAGCTAGCAGGGTTAGTTAGTTAGCCATCTTGAGAAGTTTAGGGCAATCGTTTTTTTGTTTCATGCTTCAAAAAACAGCATAAAGTATAATTATTCCTAACAAAAAATTTAAAATCATTAGGGAAACTCAATACTCCCATTTCAGTCACCAAAGCACTTGGGTTTCAGCATAATATTCACCCATTATACAATGGGGCCAAAAAGTAATTAGTCAGCCACCAATTGTGCAAGATCTCCCACTTAAAAAAATGAGAGAGGCCTGTAATTTTCATCATAGGCACACTTCAACTATGAGAGACAAAATGAGAGAAAAACAGAAAATCACATTGTAGGATTTATAATGAATTTATTGATTTATTGGTAAATTATGGTGGAAAATAAGTATTTGGTTAATAACAAAAGTTCATCTCAATACTTTGTTATATACCCTTTGTTGGCAATGACAGAGGTCAAACGTTTTCTGTAAGTCTTCATAAGGTTTTCACACACTGTTGCTGGTATTTTGGCCCATTCCTCCATGCAGATCTCCTCTAGAGCAGTGATGTTTTGGGGCTGTCACTGGGCAACACAGACTTTCAACTCTCTCCAAAGATTTTCCATGGGGTTGAGATCTGGTGACTGGCTAGGCCACTCCAGGACCTTGAAATGATTCTTACGAAACCACTCCTTCGTTGCCCGGGCGGTGTGTTTGGGATCACGCTGAAAGACCCAGCCACGTTTCATCTTCAATGCCCTTGCTGATGGGAGGTTTTCACTTAAAATATCACGATACATGGCCCCATTCATTCCTTCCTTTACACGGATCAGTCGTCCTGGTCCATTGGCAGAAAACAGCCCCAAATCATTTCCACCCCTATGCTTCACAGTTTCTTTGAATGCAACTCAGCATTCTTTCTCCTCCAAACACGACGAGTTGAGTTTTTACCAAAAAGTTCTATTATGGTTTCATCTGACCATATGACATTCTCCCAATCCTCTTCTGGATCCTCCAAATGCTGTCTAGCAAACCTCAGACAGGCCTGGACATGTACTGGCTTAAGCAGGGGGACACGTCTGACACTGCAGGATTTGAGTCCCTGGTGGCGTAGTGTGTTACTGATGGTAGCATTTGTTACTTTGGTCACAGCTCTCTGCAGGTCATTCACTAGGTCCCCCCATGTGGTTCTGGGATTTTTGCTCACCTTTCATTTTGACCCCACGGGGTGAGATCTTGTGTGGAGCCCCGGATCGAGGGAGATTATCAGTGGTCTTGTATGTCTTCCATTTTCTTATAATTGCTCCCACAGTTTATTTCTTCACACCAAGCTGCTTACCTATTGCAGATTCAGTCTTCCCAGCCTGGTGCAGGTCTACAATTTTGTTTCTGGTGTCCTTTGACAGCTCTTTGGTCTTGGCCATAGTGGAGTTTGGAGTGTGACTGTTTGAGGTTGTGGACAGGTGTCTTTTATACTAATTGGTGGCTGACTAAATACTTTTTTTATCTAATTTCATCAAGATACGTTTTTTGCAATCAACAAGACCTTGCAGGATCTTTGGGGGAATTGAGCAGTACAATGGTCAAAAGGAAAAAAAGTTTTTTGTATTTCACAAGATTTATTCTAAAATCACAAATTTCGCCACAATGGGGCTTACAACTTTGAGGCGGTACCACCCAACCAATCTAGAAGGAAATAGTTTATACAGAATTCGACCTTGAGATGACAACAAATTGACCTAGCAAAGAGAATCAACTGTTAATTTAGACGGTACACTTGAAAAATATCGTACTTTTTCAACATATTGTTGAGGCCTAACAACGCCCCAAAAAACGTTTTCTCCTGATAGTTGCTCTTTCAATATTTAGCTATGGATGAGAGTGTAGTGATGAAATCAAAGGCCAGTGATTTGAGCAGTGCCTCCGCATGAATTGCCTAAATCCTTAGACTAAGTGGCAACGTTAACAAAACCAGAAAGGGCAACGATAGAACTCAAATGCCTGTCTGAGAGGCTCACACAACATCCGGGCTATCGCTCATCTCAATGCCATTAAAACACATTGGGTTCATAGCACGATGACGAACATCTCTTCTGGTCCTTTATTAACTTGGGTGTCTGGGGCGGTAGACGGTAGAAAAGCTTATGCTTGTGTTTGGTTTGGTTGGTGACATACCGTCTTAGCTGGAGGTGACTCAGCAGTTGACCTTTTTAGGACTAAATGGGCTCCAAATGTACACTGAGTCCACTATAAACTCTCTCTAGTTCACTCTCATCTGCTCTCTTTTCCACTCTCTCTAAACCAAACATTTGATTCAGTGTTTAAAATGGATGTGTGCCTTGCCTCTTTTTCATGCCCCATGCCTCCCTTACACAATAAAAAGAGCAGACAAGTCAGTTGCTAAGTAACCACCTCTGGGTTTTCCCTTGACGGCCAGCCTCTGTCCTCATTCAGAAAAAAAGTCTCTGTGTGAATCAACATATTAAAAAGATCATCAGTGACCATTTTAGATCCCCTTCAAGGGTCCCTTACTCTTTGTATTTTACCACAACTGAGTTGTTCTGAGCAGGCAAAATGGTTTTATTTATTTTTATTAGCGTGAAGGAAAGGATACGATGTTTTTAGAAAAGAATCTTGGTAAACATATTTTATATTTTTACAACTGAAACTGTATTTTACTTCCTATTTGGTCATGATCCAGAAAAATACATATTTCTTGCATGGAATACTGGTTGTTCCAATCTGGTTACATGAGAAACACACTCATTGGGCTGCACTTGGATGGGCTGTACTCAGAGAGATTGATTTACTGGTTGCAGGTGGGCCGCAAATCCAGCTGCTGTAATCGAACCTGTACATGCTGTTTGCGCAGTTCTCTTTATTAGCCTTCTCCAAGTAATGAATCCAAACTGGCAACCCACTCCCCACTTATTGTCTTGGGTTTCATGGAACAAGGGGTAATTATCTGAAGACCGGTGCTGCGTGTGTTTCTGTCAGAGGCTATGAGGAACGCTGGAGCATGCGATAACATGCTTAGCTCACATCATTTCACATTACCGCCTGTCACATACTTCCCCTTGGTCCCTGTGGTTTGGGCAGAGGATTATGGTGCTATGTACATGAGGCGGAGCAGGCCTCTCCGGTGACAGGCCAGAGTTTAGCCATGGGGAAGTTTCTCATAACGCCAGAGACAAGAGACAGACAGGGACCGCTGCTGTCGCGTACAAACAATTCCCCTCGCCAATGAATGTTTTGATGTTCTGGATGAGCATCAAAGCCCCGAGCGATACTCATAGCACTCACCAACACTCCAATTGAATTCTCTGGGTGAGCTGTTTTTTTGGTGGTGCTTAGCACCAATGCTCAGGCTTTAGCACCTTGTCTGGTCCAAACCGAGTGAATTGGATTCCCCACATTGCCTATGCTAAGAACAGACACTATGTCAATCAATTCAGTGCTGACAATAGAGAAGATTGTTTTTTAAAGTACTTGTCAACCATAGAATGTAAATGGCAAGTCAAAATGGTATAAAGCAGTTTTTGATACACATATTAGTCAATTATACTCCTTTACAGATGTTTGTGCCCTTTGCAAGTGATTATAAATGTGCCTCGATACTGTCTAGCTAAATAAATAAATTCTGTACTATGTCATGTTTGTGTCGAATTATGCCCCCTGCCATCATAAGCACTTTCTTTCAAACTTGGAATATGATAGTTAGTTGAGGTATGATTGTGATTTTACTCATAGATTAAACATATACTGTGCAGTGCCTTAAGAAATTATGTCCCTTTCACTTTCTGCAGATTATGTTATGCTATACAGTAGATTTAATTGATAAGTTAGTACATTTTCACACAATACCTTGTAATGACCAAGCAAAAAAGTCTCTCAAGTGCCTAAGTATTTAGACCATTTATTCAGTACTTGCAGCCTTCTGGGGAAAGCTTCTATCAGGTTTCCACATCTGGATTTTGCGATGTTCTATGTAATAATGACAAACTTTTAATTAAGGTTGAAGGACTATTATCTGAACATTCAAGTAACAGTGTGTTTTATCTTTCTCATAGTGGAGAACTGCACTTACTTCAAACACTTCACTCCAGGCGAAGAGGCAGAGATTTTTGAAGTCAAAACCCAGAAAGGTAAGGTTCCAACACAAGCACAATTTGTTTTAACATAAACATTGAGGATTCCAAGGATCCAGCCGTTTGAGTGAATGTGCTCTGGCAGGTAGCAACAATGCTACAGATATACATAATCCATTTCACTGCCCATTCCTTTCTCATTGCCCTTCCCACGATCCGTGTCACACTGGAGACCATGCCGGTGTTTCGCACATGCTTGGCCTATCCAGCGCATGTACTCTAACTGACAGGCATTCCATATAATACATATTAGGGCATTAAATACATGCAGGGCCTTGTCATACCCAATCAGTAGACTGAATCAGAACAGAAAAGCCTTCCAAGAGCCTATACACGCACACACGCCAACACAATGTCCACATTTCAATGGTAATGGCTTGGCCAAGAGACATGAGAAGACTGTTTGAAATGCAGAATGTACTCAATCCAAGCGCCCCTTGATATCATTCTCTTCTCAAACCAGCATGGGTCATTATTTAAATTAAACAGGCCCGCGGAGCTACCATCCAGTCAGTAATTCTGGCCGCAAGCAGGTCAAGCCAAGTCGCTCCACTGAAATAGCTAGTGGGATTTTAGTCAGCGCAGCGTCAACAGACCCACTAAAGCATCAACCAAGGGGAAAAGATGTTTCGGCCCAGTGGTGCTTGGGACTTGTAGCCACAGACCAACCTTACTCTGAATTCCTTCACCAAGACCCTATGCAGCAAACAGAAATTCCAGTCTTTTCTCAAGGGGAGTGAGCCAGCACATGGTCCAGCATGAGATGAAGGGGAGCCCCCAAGGAGAGCCTCTCCCCTGGGCACCGATTCAAGGCAAGTAGGCAGCAGATCAAAAGCCCAGCTCCCTCATCCTCATCACAAAACCCACATTACTGGGATGGCTGGTTAAGCAGCTAGGAAAAACAAGTCACCGCCTTCACTACCACAGATTCCCTCACCAGTAAACATAATGCCAAGCTCAGCTTTCCCCTTTGGTTAACTGAAAGTGTTTGGCCGCCTGCAAGAGGAACTTTTTAACATGTACTTAAAATGAACTTCCAATGCAATTACGTTTCAAGACCAACAAACGCATTTACTAAAGATTTTTTTGTTTGATTAATGGCAAATTCAGACAACCAAGTGAATTCCAACAACCACGAAATATTTTCTATCTCTGATATATGTTATTCCTGTACAGCACTGTTAGGGAACCAAGTCATTCTGGGAGTGCAACAATTTAGTCAGGTTCACCCTAACAACACTTTTCACAGCCATAAATGAAAACCTGGAACCATACTATTTAACTGAGTGTAAAACAAATAATGTTCAATGCTGAAATAAATATAAATCAACAAGGGACAATGACTAATGTTTTTCTATAATAAAAACATGTTTCTGTAAGTCTCTTGTCATCTTTTGGAGGATTTGTATAGACACACAAAACAGATAACCCACACAACTCAACCCTTTCTTGTTTTCTTTTTACCCATTTGAGTCCACTAAAAACAAATGAAAACATTTCTAATTACGGTAAAAGGTAATTTTCTTCCCATCGGGAGGGAACTTGTGGATTTGCTTGGTACATCAAATCAGATTTCTTTAATATTTTCTGAAGAGATCACATGGTTGGTTTGTTTTATAGATACAAGTTGCGTTGCTCCGAGCTGTAAATATTCATTTTATGGCCTTTTCATAAGGCTTTTTATGACAGCCTCTTTTTCCCCCTCCTATTAGAGTATAACATCTCAGCAGCAGCCATCGCCATCTTCAGCCTGGCCTTTATGATCCTTGGCAGCTTGTGTCTCCTGTGTTCCTTCAAGAAGGGAAACGACTACATCCTCAAACCTGCTGGAATGTTCTTTACTTTTGCTGGTAAGAGCAGGCTAGAAAAGTGCAAGCGCTCATAATCTGTTGGTGATATTTATGTGCACGGAATACACTGTGCGAACAATTATTCAGTAAGTATTCTGACTGTATCATTATTTCTATGCACATTTTCCAACTCCAAATCATATAAACTTGAATGCTCATTGGATTAATCATTTTCAGGTAAAATGGATTGGTGTAGCAACAGTGAATACACCTAATATCAAGGTGGCCATATTTTTAAGGCAGCTTCATGACCTCAGGTAAAATGGGCCAAACAATAGATTTAACTGACACTGAAAAGTTAAAAAAAATTACAATTATTTTCAAACAGATGCAACTTGAAATAGCTAAACTATTGAGGCGTGACCACCGGACACTCAAAGCTTTATTTGCAAATAGTCAACTGGGGTGCAAAAAACGCATGAAGAAGAAAATATGCAAACAAACTGCAAAAGACTTGAGAATAATTAAACATGAAGCTACCAGGAACCCATTATCTTCCAGTGACATTATATTACAGAACTGCAAACTACCTGGAGTGTCCAGAAGTTCAAGGTGTCAAGTGCTCAGAAACATGGCCAAGATCAAGAAGGCTGAAACATGACCACCACTGAATAAGATTTGAAATGTACTATATAGATTGGACAAAGAAATACTTGAAGACAGAATTTTATAAGTTTTATGGACAGATGAAATGAGAATGACTCTTGATGGACCAGATAGATGGGCCCGTGAATGGATCACTAATGGACACACAGCACGACTTCAGTCAGGCACCAGCCAGGTGGAGGAGGAGTACTGGTATGGGCTGCTATCATTAAGGATAAGGTAGTTGGATCTCTTCGGGTTGAAGATGGACTGAAACTCAACTCCCAAACCTCCTGCCAGTTTCTGGAAGATACTTTCTTCAAACAGTGTTACAGGAAGCATTCAGCATTCAAGAAGGCCATGATCTCCATGCAGGACAATGCTACATCAAATGCATCTTCCTCGCCAGATTAAAATATTATTGAGAATGTGTGGGCCCTTGTCAAATGTGATATTTACAGTCAGGGAAGACAATACACCTCTTTGAACAGCATTTGTGAGGCTGAGGTTGCTGCTTCAGCGGAAGTTGATCATGAACAGATCAAGAAACTGACAGACTCCATGGATGGAAGGCTTATGGCAGTTATTGAAAAGAAGGGTGGCTATATTGGACACTGTATATTGTTTGAAAGGACAAACATTTAAATGAATTGTCATTTTGTGTTACTTATTTGTTACACTTAATCTAAAATGTGAGAATTAACTGAAAATTATTTTTTTATTAGTTGCCCAATAATTCTGCATTCTTCCCCTGAGAAAGAGGAATGTTGTTTAACATTCAGGTTCGAGTTTCAATGATATTTTGGATTGACATAAAGCATTGGGATTGTTGAACAATGAAATCAATCTTGATAAATACGATTTGCCTAATAATTGTGCATGCAGTGTAGATTCACTTCAGCCTGAGAATAACAGTCGATACATTTTGACTCTGTGCACCAATGTCTTTTCATGGAAAGTAACGGATAACATATAGGGCATGTTTGTATTATTCTAATTAAAATGTGTCCCCCTCTCCTCCAATCAATGTGCACCAAACTCACCTGCTCGTGTGTTAGTGGAGGTCAGGATTGTAAACCCCGCCCCTCTCTACCTCTGCCCAATTACAGGCCTGTGTGCAATCATCTCAGTGGAGGTGATGCGCCAGTCAGTGAAGCGGATGATTGAGAGCGAGGAGACCATCTGGATCCATTACTCCTACGCCTGGTCCTTCGCCTGTGCCTGCGCCGGCTTCTGTCTCCTCTTCCTCAGTGGCCTCACCCTCCTCGTCCTCTCCATGCCCCGGATGCCCCAAAACCCCTGGGAGTCCTGCATGGACGCGGAGCCAGAACCGGAACAATAAGAAAACAATACAGATCCACTTTGTGCTGTAATACAACCGGAGGTTTCTTTTCACATAGTGCCTAGGAGGAACCTGTCTTTGAGTGAAAAAACAAAAATACCTGCTTGATGGACCTGGAGAACTGTAACCATTCTCAAATTCCTAGATAGACTTATAAATGCAAGAACTTAATTACAGTATAATTATAACTGCAACTATGTTTGGAAGCTGAACAGTGTTTGATAAGATGTCCACTGGTTTATACGGGGAGATAAATATTCGTGAGGCGCTTGAAAGTGGTATTTGTCCGAAAAAAATTGGCGTATGTAATTCATTCATGAGTTCAAAAAAGGATGAAGCAACTAAGTCAAACGTTTGGCCCTGCAGCACAGTTTCGATATCAAAATAAATGTGAAACTCGAAATAATTCACATCACCAACATTCATTTGGGCGTTCACTACCTGCCGGTATTCTTGAAAATCTTTCTTCATTATTTCTATCCGAAGGATACATGGTTTGAAGTGATCAAAATGTACAGAAGACCATCAGACAATAGTATTTTAGGATCTTCTGTGTAGAAAAGATCATGATAATATCAGTGTTATTAAGAGAGTGGTCTCTTACAAGATTTATAGAGGGAAACAGAAGACAGGAGTGTCACAGAGCGTTTTATCTTTTGGTGATGGAGTCATAATATTTTGTAACTTAAACCACTCACAAGATGGAGCCATGTTTTAGGAAGTATAGGCATCAAACAGCTTCTGGAGGTTACTACTGTAACCCTGATTCTAAGAATGAAGTGCAAATTCACATGATCCCAATTTCAACGGGAGCGACCCCAACTGGGGTCCCAACCCCTACCTTGGAAAATTGTGAACAAAGTGTTCTGCCTTTAATGTGTACATGGTAAAGGATTGATCTTTGAACAGGTAAATTAATTCACTTCTTTGGATGTTTGTATGATAATCCTGTACAGAACTTAATCCATTAGTAACTGTGATGCTCCTCCAGTGTTTCTGAGTGCATCAAGAACAATGAATCTGTCAAAGTTCAAATTTACACCAAATAGTTACTTAAGAATGTGATATTACAAGTGCTAGAATTTATTAGAATACTTTTAATTTAGTGGAAAGGTATTTATTTTCAGCTTCATTGTTGAAATGGACTTACATTAATAAGTGTATATATGGATATTACAGGAGATTGGGGCCACTCCTAGTGCTGCCTGGTGTGTTTAGTGTGCACCAGGCAGAATGCTAAACACCCAGACTGACTCTGAGCCACTAAGGGCTCGGGTTGCCATGTTGGAAAAGGTTCAGTTCTAGCAGGTGCACATGAAAAACTAACAAAACCCTGCTTTTTAGGGCTAAACAAACATTGTTTCAATTTGTTTGACATTCAGTTTGTGGGACACTCAGCTCTTTTTTTTATCAATGAAGGTAGGTATCTATTTCAGTTGAGTTCAGAGGAATCAAATGTGATATTACCAAGGCACTCAACAATCAACACTGAAAGTATTTCAGGTCACATGGACAGGTTAAACTTAATATCTGCAAAACATCTAGGCAATATTCAGTATATGGGGTTTACATGTGACGGGCGAGTCCAGTTTACCATCTAGGTTAAGTTTCTATGGAGAAATCGGTGTAAAAACCCAGTGGGTATATTACATTTCTGTTGGATGGTTATGTATGTACTTAGCATACTTATTCAAATAAGACTCTTTTGATACAGAAATATAATGTTCGCAAGTGCTGATGGCTTTCCTTCCCTATATGGAATCTGATTGAATTGACAGTGGCAGTTGGTTGAGGGATTTTGGCACTATGGTTCTTCAATTCTACATTAGACTATGAATGGAGGTAAGGACTTGCTCGGTTATCTCTTATACCTTGTCCTTGTCTGTTAAATGAAGATTTTAGGCAGGCAATGATAGTTACAGTTCAGTTGTTTTTGACTTTAGTTGTGTGTTCATGTCAAGATGTAAAACCATGAAACAGAATTTCTTACAAAAATAAATGTAGTGATATTGACCTTTGACAAAAACCTGTTTCACGTATCTTCCCTGCAAACAGTTCTAGGATGGGAGAACATTTTAGTAATCATCAAAACCTATTTAGAATGTTTTGGCATGAATGGGAATATTTCCCTAATGTGGGGCAGCAGTGTATCCTCGTGGTGAAGTGCGTTATGCTGGTAAATAAAAGGTTTCTGGTTCCAATCTAAAGCTGACAACTTGATAAACCTAAATGTTCCCCACTCATTGCAATAAGAACGTGTTCTCAGCACATTAACGGGTCAAATAAAAGCCTTTAAATACCTGAAGTAACTCAAATCAATGACAATAACAGGCAGATTTACATCAGATGGTGGCATAGTGGGAAGATGTGAATGATGAATTTCTTTTTCCTGAATTGAATTGTTCTCCAGTTGAAACCTATGCAACCAGGTGAGGGTAGATCCTCTAATTAGTGGCCTAATTAATCAAGTACAAGATAGCAGCGAAAACCTGCAGAGACTCAGCCCTCCATGGAACCGGTATGACACCTGTGCTGCAAACCAGGTGGCGAGTTCCATTCCCATTGGAGGATGTTCTGAATATTAATTACTGTAGAAATCCACATGCACAATATCAAATATATGATTTAGTTTATCTGCAAGCACTGTGTGAGTAACAGTGACATTGCCAAGAGACTAGAAGCAAATAATTGATCAACGATCCTGCATGTTTGGTGTGACAGAATATTAATTCCCAACCCTCAAAAACTGGACACAATGTTCTTGCAACATTACTATGGAACATGGCAAGAACACATCTAGCGTTCAACGTAATCATATTCAACTCGCACCCTACAGCAGGGCTGTCCAAACCTGCTCATGGAGTTACTGTCATGGTTTTAACTTCAAACCTATTTTAGGAGTGAAAATAACCAGGACACTAGCTATCCAGGAAGAGGTTTGGAGAGCCCGGTTCTACAGGGTGGGGAGCCAATCGCTTTTCTGTTCTACTACATCTACTACAACTGGACTCACCCGGTATTCCAGGTCTAAACCAGTCCTTGGTTAGAGGGTTGAACTTAAAAAAAGGTGTTTGGTCTCAAAGTAGAGTGTTGAATTTGAGGGGTCTAAAAATGATATCCACATTCTTGGTACTTTCAATTTGACATAAAGGGAACAATCTCTCCCTGCCCTAACATACCTGACATGTTAATGAGCTGATCATTTGAATCAGGGGTAACAGAGCAGGGACAGATTTTCCACATGCAGGGCCCAGGAGCAGAGTTAAGAAACACTGGTCTATTGGAAACAATCCTTGCACGACAGAAACATTTCGGTGAAATAGTTTTGACTTAATGAGACGAAAGTATTATCCTGGGAAAACATTAGGCAACTTCTAAAGTCTAAACCAAACTCTAAATTGCAGACATATAGCGATATTCAATTCCAAGAACATTCACATGGGTGTTCAGATTGCACAAGGGTCCCGTAGTTGATACTAGCAGATTTCTTGGTTCAAGCACGCTGTCCATGCAAACGTTTCAGCAACACATGCTGACATTGGGACCCAACCAACATTTCTCATTTAAATAAACACAACCTAGACTAGCCCAATAAGAAACATACATTTTACTTTTTTCTTTGCAAGTCATAACAAACACCCTGTTTATTGAATAAACTTTACAGCATTGTCCTGGATGGGAAAATACTGTGTCTCAGACAGTATCGATAAGGAAAGCCATGTCAGCTGCGCCGATCATAAGCGGGAATGAAAGAATGGTGTCTGGTGAAGGGTCCTCTCGCTGAGAGCGCGCATGTGTTATGAAATGATGAGACACGAGCAGTCTTGCTGTCCAGACAGCCACAGGAATTTGAAATGGATCTTTCCAGTCAATTCTCCATCAATGGTTTGATTTCGATTAGTATATTTGAAAAAGAATTACAAATATTAAAAGAGGAATAGAGACTAGATCTGCATTTGGCATTTGATTATAGGGTGTCTTGGGGTTAAAACACCCCCTGGTAATTCTACAACAAACCACCAAATGATGGCAAATTTTATTTCCACTATTCTTGTTAATCTAGAAAATGTTTTTGAATCATTTCAACTGAGCAGGTAATTCTCCCCAAAAATGATTTTGACATAAGCAGATTGTTTTGGTCATTAAGAAAACATTGTCATGTGATGTGATGAAGACCTTTAAAGACTTTTGATGTCAATAGGGATGCTTTAGGATAAGTAATCCACTTGTTCAGAGAATTATTTTGTTTTTACATCAATCCTGTTTTTGTGGTGAACTATGTTTAGAGCTAAATGCCCCCTCTCCTTTTGGGCAAAATGCCCCAGGGGGTATTTTGCCCCGGAGAACATATTGGTAAAGTAACAAAAAAGGTGCAGAAAAATAACAAAAGTTTAATTTAATAGGCCTATCATTTGGCACGGATATTGAATGAATTTCTCAATGTTATTGATTTAATATATTTAACTTAATATATTGGCACAGTTAAAAAACATTTAAAAAGTCACAAAAAGTTATTTGAAATTGCAATGTTATTCATAGCTTTTTGCCTTTGGATGTTGAAATGTGCAATATCACAGTTAGATTCATTTTGTTAACTCATTTAAATACTGCTATCAATACTGAATTATTTTCAATAATATAGAATACATTGTTTAAGGTTGCCACCTATTTATGGAATAAATATTAATTGGGGGTAAAATAAAAATCCCAGGGGGAATTGGGTCATCAAGGCACATGGTGTGGGACCTCACTTCCACACAGGGAAATCACTATGAGCGATAAAACCCTCAAACACCAAACCTGAGTAAAACCCAGAAAAAGTCAGAGTAAAAGTACAGGTTTCAATAAAAACACTTTAATAGAGAAACAATTTTTTAAAACAAACAAAAAGAAAACCTTTCAAACACAGTCTAAATCCTTTATCGTAACCACCACCAATTGAATTAAAAAGATTGAAACAGAAATATTCATCATTATGTAACCCACTTATGTGAAGTAGGGAGGGGGTTTACAGTACACAGGTGTGCCATTGCTTTACTGTAGGATGGACAGAAACTGGAGACAAGATGGATGACAACAGGAGATGTGGCTTTACAAAAGGCTGAACACAGTGCTCTCTACTGGCTGGGCAAAAGGCTGGTCCTACAACAAAACCGGCCATTAAAGTACACTTGGTTAGGTGTTTTTTTGCGGTTTTACAAAGGACACATAAGGACCTTTGAGAATTCACTGTCACAAAATGATTTGTGATTGGGACTCGGGTGGAGGCTAACAGCAACCAAAAATGTCTCAATGCCACATCAGTCATGGCACAAAAGATGTGTCGTTTGGGTGTTGGAAAAAAGCAACAACAGATTACCAGTTTTCAATATTAAAGATTTCTTATGGTTGGACGTTAAACAAATAAGCATCTGAAACAGCAAAAGTTGTGAGGAATTAGTATTTTATAATTTAGAACAGAGCCAACAACTATTTGTGAAGAACTAATTTTGACATACACTTCCATTCAACGTTTTAAGGCCAGTTGTGTTTGGGAGCAACTTTTAGCCCAGCAGAAAGACAAAAAATGAATAAACCTCTGACATGACCATTACATAATTAATTGACATGTTAGTAAAATATCAAGTTTTTGTTCATGTCACAAGTCATTGTACACAAAATAATATACCTTTTGAAGGGAAAAACCAAAACATGATTATTCTTTTATTCTTCTCATAACTCAATACAAATATTTGATAAAACTGGGGATTAAAAGAAGCCAGGTCATTTTGGCATGCACAGAAAAAAAACAGTCTTATGTATAAAAAAAAAAGTCAAACCACAAAGCACTGGTGAAATAAAAATATAATTTCAACTAATTTAGCAATTAAACAGAAAAGGAAAATCAAATCCTGCATCATTGATTTTTAAAATAAGTGTTCTTGAGAAAAATAAAATTGAATATGCCTGCAACAATAACTCTCCTCTTTGTAAAAGCAGCCAGAAACACTGATAAAAAGGGACACCACTATAAGACGCTGTGACTGCCATGTTCATATCTGTGAATTGTTTCAGTGAATTTGCATAATTAAAAAGGGCATACCTCTTCATTAAACAGCTTCTACAAAATCGAGGTGCTCTCTAAACCTTGTTTGTAAATATCTAGAAAATTTATATTTACAATTATATGTTTTTTGTGATGAATCTGGATACTGGAATTACAATGACCAACAATTCAAATGAACTTATGTCCAAGATGCATTTTTATTTGGTTATATGATTGTTTCCACTACGTTAGAGATATTTCAATTCTGACCAGATTAGCTTCCTGAATAGCTAACAGCATGTTTGACCCTTAAAAATAATGACGTCTGATTGAAAATACCATAAAATGAATGACAAAGTTCCATACATTTACCAGTTAGAATCCCCAAGGCCAAGGGTCGTTTATTACAATATACTGAAACAAACCATTAACAGAAAAGCTTTTTTTGACTGGGGAGAAAAGACTGCAACACAAATGAATCATGAAAAAGTTGGATAAAATTGTTTCCAGTAACTGTGACAAGTGCGGCTTTTATGAAACATAATGTACCAACAAGTCAATGTGAATAACGGATCACCGATATGATCGTTTTATCGTAATGGTAATTTAGTTGAGTGTGCACACTATACAAAATGTGTAAAGACCGGAAAGCTTAATGAAAGCAGTTTACAAATACATTTCTCAAAATGCTAATTGATTTCCTTCGCAATATTCTTGTACTAAGTCAACCAATAACAACCACATCCCACTGATTGGAATGCATGTAAGAAAAGTCATACAAACTGTAGTTGTTGGTTCAAAGAACAAACATATTGCATTTATGTTAAAAGTGTAATATTTATCTCTTAACTAAAAAGCAGATTTTTCCTGTAGACAACGGTAATCTACGTGTAACTCAGTCATCTAAGCATATACTGTCACCGGTGCAAGAGATTGGATTAGAACATCGATGACTACCGCCAACAAAGAATACATGAATATTGGTGAGAACTGAAAAGAAATGCTATTGTTGTGCTAGTAAATGTACATCTGACTATCTGAATTTTAGAAGTTGTCTGGACCGGAACCATACATTTATTTACCACAAATGTATATCTAAATAAATGGCTTTGATTAAAACCAGCTGGTTTTCTTTCGGGGCCTACTGTTGTACAGAAGTCCAAAAAGAGTTCACAAATATGTCTAGGGCTGCACACTGTCCTCTTGTTTTCAGCAATCCGGGTTAAAGAACTCCAAGTTCAACGTTGCCCTCGCAACTTCCCTGGCTGAATCCAGAAACCCTCCGACCAGGATATATGGAAATCACAGAGAATCTAGGGAAAACAAAACTGACACAGACCAATATCGGCTCAACGTCTTCCAAACTTTCCTCCGCTCACAAATAGTCCTTCCAACTTGGCCGATATCCCTTCATGCACTTTCAGACTCCTTCTGTAACCAAACCCTAGTTATCCCTTTCCAGAAAACTTATGTTAACCCATCAACTCATGTACTTAGTTGGTCTTAAGTCTCTCCACTGCACACAACTACACTTAACTGATCAGACATTCGGTCGGCATATGGTTTGACAGTTAACAGGTTGTAATTTAATCCTATCACACACTACGCTCAGCTCCAAAGACAGTACACCGCTTGACTAAAAAGCAAGACGTTCGCTCGATAGAACAACCGTCTATGGGTCTCGAATTTAACAACTGCAGAATTTTACTGTCTGACATCAGTAATATAACGGTTTTGCAGTCACATGTTCTTGATGGCAACCCCAACATCCAGGTCAACTGGCAAAAAAAAAAATTAAAAAAAACAGGCTACAAGACAAACATATGGAAAAAGACTCCTGTCTTTCTGAAATTCTAGTTTTCCCACAGTTGGAATCAGACGACAGTTGACCTCACTTTGATGTTACTTTGCATGCTCGTAATTATCTGTAATATATTTTTCAATCTTTTATAAGAGAGGAGAGGGCCAGCGAAAAGGGGGTTACATGCAAACACATTTGTATAAAGGTATAATAAAGGAATTCTAAAGTAAATATGTTTGTTTTTAAAGGTGTGCGTGTATGTATGTAAGAATCACATTTACTGCACTAATCTGTCACTGAAGACAATGTTCAGGTGAGAATGTCTAAGATTAAGGACGAAAAGCAAACCAAGGGAAGTCTAATGTAAATGCTAACATGATACAGGAGTTAGGTATGGGTCTGTGGCATACAACTAAGTCATTTCTTTATATGTACAGATTAGAGGAAAATGTATCTACTTCTATACAATGTTTCATATATTTCATATGAAATCAGTTGACCACTCAGCTTTTTTCCTGACAGAAAGTTGAATAAAAAAAACAAAACATTAAAAGGCCAACATAAACAACTTCAATAAGGGAGAACAGACAGGCAGCTAAGTGGCCAACCAAAATGTTGTTTTAAATTTTTTTTTTTTTTTGGGGGGGGGGTACTTTTTTGCATTACGTACATATACAAGTGTACATAATATAAGTATATATATTCATATATACATAATGCATATGTATATATACCAGTAATGCATCCATTATATATACTTATGTTTTACTTTTTACGTTTTTTTTTAAGTCACAGATATGTGAAACAGAAGACTGTTACAAATAAGATTAAAATAAAACAAAAAGCGGGAAACAATAACTATCAATAGAAACGATTTGTAAAAGCACTTGTACCATTTTTTTTCCTTTTCACAAAATTTTACACTTTTTTTTCCATTATATATTTTTGGTTTTTATATATTTTTATATTTAATTTTTTGGGGGGATATTTTTCATGGACAACTCATTTAAAATAGGAATAGTATCCGTTGCTACCGTTTGAACTTCCTATGCTGAGCTCCTGGAGTATGGACAGCGGGTCGCTGTTCTTTTTGACCTGTTCGGGCCGTGCTCGGGGCTTGGGCGGGGCACGAAGGGCGCTGGCGTAGGACATGGTGGGGGGTTTTCCGAGATTTTGGGGGCCCCCGGGCCCCTGGCTGGGTTCCGGAGGGGCCTGATGTTGCTGCTGCTTGGCGTTGGGCATGAGTGGGGGAAACTGTCCGGGGTGCTGGAGGGTGTGGGCGGGGGGCTGGGAAACCGCCGATGCGGCTTCAGCCTTCATCTGCTCCTCAGCTGCGTGCCGCAGGGCCTTGGAGGAAGCTGCGGATGAGGAGGATGAGCGGGAGGATGGGAGGATGGGAGACAGATGACAAATGGAAGCAGGGAAATGGGGTTAAGAAGAGGTACTTTCAACCTCCAAAACAGACAACAGGTTCACTGAGATATCCGGACCAAATGCCACATGTAGAGAAAGCCATGTGTCACAAAGCCCTAGGAACAAAATGGTCGCCCAGGAAGGAAATCTCACACTACTTTGTTTCTGGCACAACCTGATTTGTTGGCACCACTGACAATGATAGCCATAAGACAGGCATTTCCACATGCTGATTCGTCATCCTTCAGAGGCCAACGAGCCGGCGGCATTCCAAACTGACTCGCCTGATCCAACCTCGATGAAAGCCGTATTAAACCCAACGCTATGACTCGAGCATCTTTCACCACTCCGCCATTGTGCTCCCCTACAACTTCCCTCTGCTACTACCAATACATCTCAAAATACAGTACATATCATTCTGAAATTCAAACATTTAGTCATGGCAACTAAAAATGATTCTTTCCTGATGCATACCTAGGAGGTCCCGGTGTTGAACGAGTGTGCTGGCTCCGTTGCATGGAATGTTCTGGAACGGGTAGCCATAGGGGCCGTGGGGGTGTTGGTGGGCGTGGGGGTGTTGGTGCTCTTGGGGGTCCGCCTGGCAGGGCTGTGGCTGGGCCATAGAAGCGGCGTTGGCAGGGGATCCCTCCTCAGGGTAGCTGGAGGAGATGCGCCGCTGGTAGAGGGGCCGCCCGGGTCCCCGTGGTTCATACTAGGAGACGGGCAGAGAGGGAGGGACGTGTTAGGTAACAAACCCCAACGACCCGTTCATACTAGGAGACGGGCAGAGAGCAACGATCGTTGTTGTGAGGAGTGGTGAGAGGTTGAATTGAAAACTGAAATAAGTGAAAAGGGCGGAGAGCGAGACAGGGCAGAGAGCGAGACAGGGCAGAGAGCGAGACAGGGCAGAGAGCGAGACAGGGCAGAGAGCGAGACAGGGCAGAGAGCGAGACAGGGCAGAGAGCGAGACAGGGCAGAGAGCGAGACAGGGCAGAGAGCGAGACAGGGCAGAGAGGAAAAAAGTATCTAGTTCAATCAACTGCTTCCCATGCATTTCCTCCCCCGGAGTGCCGTCATAGAGCTGAAGTCCAACACGCTGCTTGTCAGCTACTACTCACAAGCGTGAACAAATTGCAACAACACATTCGTTCTCCCACCTGAGTGCCCATAACAGTCACCAGAAAATGGGAACATGCGAATATGGGAATAAGCAATCTTGACACAAATCCTGGAAAATTATTCGGAATACCAATAAGACAGGGATAAGAGCCAGGCGAGGGGAATAAAGACTAGAACATTCCATCAAAGCGGAGAAAAATCTTGGGTGGGGGAGGGTGGTTTGGAGCGAGAACAGCCCTCAGAGCAAAACACCATCCAGAGGTGTGGGAACCTGTGATGAGCTGAGCCCTTCGGGGAGTGACAGCGCAATATGCAAACCTCAAACTGACTTCAGCTGGATACAAAACAGGCAGGTGTTCTTTTAGGAGGACATTGGCAGCCTAAAGGAGCAACGGCGCCCAATAACGCTACTGTACATTCTCATTAAAATTCAATAAAGGATATGACCGGGGTCAACCTGCCCGCCAGGTTCTCGAACAGCCCTAGAGTAACATTTGATAGAGGGGGCTGCATATAGAATGACCTCTAACCAATTGAGTGGTAACAGAGCTCTGGTTAGCTTTCATTAGGGAATGTACAAGGGGGTGAATACTAATGCAATCAATTACTTTCTGTTAAGCATTTTTATTCATTTAGAATAATTTGTAGATTCATTTTTTCTCACTTTGACATCATTGCCTTTGTGATGATCAGAGGCATAAACTCCTGAATCCATTTTGATTTCATGCTGTAACAAAAGTCCCCGATTTCGTTGTGTTTTTCTATTTTATACCTAATGAACATAACCCAGCCCTCCTGTCCTCAGTCACCTGCAATACATTTTCCACTCCAAAAAAGTATAGATGAGACAACAGTTACAATATTATTATTCCAGTGTTAGTTCCCCCCCCAAACCAGATGGCTTCAGGCAATACGGTGCGCTGTACCTGTTACATTGCTTTCTCGCA
This sequence comes from Esox niger, assembly GCA_016801105.1. Taxonomy (NCBI): domain Eukaryota; kingdom Metazoa; phylum Chordata; class Actinopteri; order Esociformes; family Esocidae; genus Esox; species Esox niger. The sequence continues at coordinate 14,906 of JACXGJ010002351.1, read as the reverse complement.
CTAATTTTCAGCTCACAACGAAGAGTGAGAAAGACACAGCATCCATTCCCTGTGATGTCTTTAATTCATGCATTCAAACCAGGAAGTACATTAACATGCACCTCCCCTAATGTTTAGCAGTCTGGAGTGAGGTGAAAGTGTGACATTCTATTTCGCCCGCTTGTAATTTCTCTCTTCACACATCATTTACAGGGAACGGGACTAGTCTGTTTTCATTTCCATTATACTAGCATTTCTGTAGATTACAAACCTACACACACACATGCAAAAACCTGTACCAACAGAGAAAGGCAGACCCGTCGACAGCCAGAAAAACGACCAGTCCGGTTCTTACCTCTTCTACATTGTGAAGGGCGGTGGCGGCTGCTGTCCTGGGGGAGAGGGTGTGGTAGGGATCCTGTCCTGGGCCTTGAGCCTGCTGCTGCTGTTGTTGATGTTGTTGCTGCTGGTGGTGGAGCTGCATCAGGTGCACCTGCTCCTGCCGGCTGGGGTGAGCCATGACGGGCAGCCCATACGGGAAGCCCTGGCCCGGCATGTGGTTCTGGGACACGCCGGCACCACCGTGGGGCCATTGGGCCTCCTGGAGCAGGTACTTGACCTGTGGCGGCGGGGATGTGGAGTGACCCGACTGGTGGGGGTAGGCGTTGGGGTTGTAGAGCGGGTTCCCCGGGTGCTGCTGGAGAGCCGGGTTGTTGAGTAGCTCCAGCTCTTGGCTGGTGGGGTCACGGCCGGGGTAGGGCCCGGGGGGGAAGGGTCCTGTGTGGTTGCCGGTGGCGGCTGAGGGCGATGACGGGTCGCCAGGGGAACGGGACTGGACCTGGCGGTATTGAAGCAGACGGGACTGGGGAGGAGGCTGCATCTCAGACATGTCCCTGGGATCGGGGTGGTCTTGGGGTGGCATCTCTCGCAGCAAGCCGGGGAACCTGGCGGAGAAAGAAAAGATGTCACCGATAAATGCCGAAAACCGACAAAGGCAAAAAACTAAGTGAAACTTTTTCTCAGTGGGTTACCTGGTGAATTGCGGTCCGCTCGATTCGTCCTCCAGGCCGGAACTTATCCGCCAGTTGGTCCGGGCCAGCATCTGAGGGGGTAGGCGGGCCAAGCCGGGCTGGGCTAAGTGGGCTAGCTGATGGGGCAGGGGAAAGGCCACACCGCCCTGGATGAAGGGCCCAGGCTCTCCCCACTGACCTAGACGCGCTTGCTGACTCAGGGCTTCCAACGCTAGGGGGTCTGGGGGCGAAAGTGGAAAGCGAATACAGATATTAGACACACTATTTAAAATACCAACCATTATCCCCAACATCTGCAGCATCTGCAGATCTCAAAGAACTGAGCAGTTTGACACATTGGCAAACCAGATGAATCCACAACCATGTTGCTTATACAACAGTTCTATGGACCCAAACATGAATACAAGCATGCGGCTATTTTAGCAAGATTTCCTGTATTTTTGGAAATTTGCATCTTTCTAAATACATATTCAGTCACACATCCAAAATATATGGTTACAAACCTAAATAAAATTAAAAAAATATATATATATTAATTTGGAGCACTTCAACAGAGAAATCAAATACTCTAATCGCATTTCTGGCAAAAGCACAAAATGGAGGATAAAATTATAAATCTCCTTATTAGAAAGGACTGTAATGTAGCACTTGTAGAAATACTGCGACACCCACCCATTCCATCTCCCAGTCCTTCCTGGTTCTCCTCCCCGAAGCTGTTGACCCGGTTGGGTTGCGACAAGGCCGGGTGGTGCCCCCCCTGGTGACCCATCTGGGACCTCATGGAGCCCCCCATGTCATCCGGACCCTCCTCCTCCGTATCCGGCACGCCCCTGTGGGAAGCCACAGGCCCCCCGAAGAAGGACGGGTTGTGGCCGCCGCTGGCATATGCCGGGGAGAGCTGGGCCGAGTGCTGTTGGTTCGGCTGGCCCATGGCCGGGCCCCCACCAGGGTGCTGCGACGGCACCCTAAAGGGGAGCCTGGACACTCCGGGGTACTGTGGGGGGAAGGCTCGGCCCCCGGGGTGGGGGGCAAAGCCTTGGTTGGGGGGTGCTAGGTGGTAGTTCAGGGGTCTTTGGCCGGAGTTGTCTTTGCGGTGGAGCATGGCGTTGGAGAAGCCTGGGACATCTGTCTGAGAGTCCAGAGAACGCCCACTGCCCGGGTCCAGCTCTCCCTGGACAAGATGAAAACGACTGGTTACATGCTGCCTTACGGCATTTCCAAAGAATGAACTGTATCATCCGGTACTGTTTAACTACCTCAATGTACTGTATTGCTAATACAAACAACCGCTTTTCAAAGACACAAATATAAGGCATTTTTATGCTCTACCAGAAAGAAACAGTAGGAAAAGATGGAAAGCGTTTAACTGGAAGAGAAGTGGGACAGAAATGAAGCGATGCTATAACAGTTTTTCCTCATTGTGAGCAAGAAAAACATACCGATTTGTCCTTCTCTGACAACTTCCTCTCAGGAGTCTGGAGCCGGCTCTGCTCTGACTTTGGGCACCCGTCCATTTTTCCTGAGGGGAACCAAAATACCAGAGCTATGAGTTCTGGGTCGCTTGTAAAGCTGTAATGAAACAACGTGACCGTCCTTCGTTACTACACCCGCAGACCCTAGTCATTTTCTTGGCGTAAGTCGTACCATTTCGGACGGATTCAGCTTGAAGCTCTTTGTCAGGGCTCGTCTGCTGGCCGACGCCGAGAGGGGAGGGGTGCGTGACGCCGCCATAGGGGATGGGGGAGCCCCGGTTCTGGGCCTGCAGCAGGTTTAGGTTGTAAGCCATGGCCGCCTGGTGGCTCATGATGCGCGGGTCCATGGCAAAGCGGTTCTGGTAGCCGGGCCATGGCAACTGGATTGGAACAGACTTGACAGAACACAAATACAAAGGATTAATGCACAGATCAACACACAAAGCCAGCACCAGAGGAGGGGCTGACAGGGTGCTTCTTTTCAGGGTGCTTTTACACCTGTTAGTTCTAAAGATGTTGATTGTGTGTCCATTTAAATCAATGTTGGGGTTTAGGTCTGGGTAATTTTAACAGAGCACTGATGGGACTCTGGATATATTAGAGTATGGTTTTAAGAGACATCCTGGCCGACTGGAAAGAATACCGATTAGGCTAATCATATTCACAACTGTCAAGGTTTAACCGACAAGCCAATAAGCACACGAACAGAAGAAACTAAGCGCAAGAAATTACAGCACTTGAGCTCTACCCAATCTGTTGAGCATTGAGATCCGTCAGGGCCGTAGAAACAACTGGGTAAAATCTGTGAAATTCAGGAATGGAGAAAAAGGGCAGTAAACAGTTCTTAGTAAAAGGATTTCATAATAAACTAAAGCTGCAAGCTGGCCAGCATTGTACTAAACATTAATGGTAGATTGGGAAACAACGGGGCCATCTTGATACGTATTCTGTCCCAGATGTAAAGATGAGCGGAAAGGCTGATGCAGGTTGGAGGAAACCGATGGTGTTCAAATATTTATTGGGTTCTGAGAGGGGGGCGTTTGATGTCAGATATGGCTGTGCCACCAACCAGGTTGGCTGGTAAGTGAAATCTATCCCTTTGTTCCAATAGACCCAAACTGAAAACTAACAGAAAAAAATTAAAATCAATTGTGATAGTCCCTTTCGAATTACGCAAATTAATTTCCACAAGAGGTGAAAAGAATAGGCATTGCATTTGAATAAATTGACTCTCTCAAAAGAACAACATTACCATCTAAATGAAAACTAAAACAGATCTTTGAAAGTATAGTGCTCCAACAAAACAAAATATTTAAGGAAAAAAACATCCCGCATAACAAGAAAAATGGACCAGGAAATAGCAAAATAATTGCTTCTCATTCCTAAAATGACATAACAGTGTAAAGCTATTGCAGAGCAAGGCAAATAAAGGGATGGTGTCCATCTAACTGGAACATTGTTTAAAAAACAGTTTCCCCATGTGCAATCTCTGATTAATTATGCGCAACCATACACAATGAATATTCTAGAAGTCATCTGCCATTATGGTTAATGGGAGAATACACAGCACACGTGATTACTTTCCAGTAGTGTACAAGACTTAGCAAGGGGGAAATGTTACCCAATTGGAAAATGGGCCTAATTTAAAAATGTTCAGAGTAACACATCACAGTTCTCCAAATGGGTCGTTTTCTGCCCAGTTTTTAGAAAAGCAAAATGAGAGGATTGTATGCCACCTCCCATGGCGTTCCAATAATTAACGGCTATGGGTCCCTACTTTTTTCAAAATATTTTGGAATTAGACCATTATATTTTCTTCAACCAATTTAGCCAAGTAAAACAAAGACAGTCTCAAGCAAAACATCATCACATTCTGCCTGGTGTTGATCATATCTGATTTTGGACAAATAGTGCGTATGTATAGCGCCAGTGTGGAATACATCAGGGAACATTGTCTAAAAACAAGTAACCCAGGAAGTCTGTTTACTGACAGAAACATTACATTAAACACCGATTCTCAATAAAATTCCAAAACTACAACTCCCAGAAGCAGTACACTTACAGGCAGAGGCATGGACATGACCATGTTGCCCCCGTAGACAGCGGGCACATAGAGGATGCTGGCACCGGTGTGGGGGTCTATCCTCTGCACTGGACTGGGGGACTTGCCGATGCCACCGGGGGTGGCACCCAGGGGCGGCGTGAATGCCCGAATGGGATTGCCCATCAATACCGCCGGGCTTTGTGGAACTGGAGAGAAAAGATTGAGGTAGAGTAAAAAATAATATTGTGATATAAGTACAAAAAAATATTCTGGCATATTCGCAATTTTCTTATTAGACATTAAAGACAATTTTAGAAACACACAAAACATAATATTTGCTAATGATTCAGAACTCCAAAAACTCATTACAGTGAAACATATTTGACCGTCTAGACCAGGCTTGTCTGATCCTATTTTTGGATGCATCCCTACTGCAGGTTCTTCAGTCAACCCCAATTCAGCACATCTGATTCTAATACAATGCTGGATGAGAAGCTACATCACGCTAGTCAAATCAGGAGAGAAAACCTACAGGACGATCCATCTCCAGTAAGTGTTCAGCGGCCCTGATCTAGATCTATGGGTGATCTAGGGATCTAGACCCCTTTTATAGATTTCGGTTTGTGTGGCCTATGCTGATTGGCTAGTTTGGGTAGCTTTATTTGCAAGCTACTTTGCTAGAAAGACAATAATCAAACGCTCAGACTTGTCTTTACCTCCCAGCATCTTCCCAATTTGCTTATATTTTCTGTTGACTTTTTATATATTTTATCATACATTTTTTACAGACTAGCAATCTTTTGATGAACTTATGCTAACTTGCTCTGGATAATAGTGTTCTCTAAAAGAATAAAATGTTTCTTACATTGTGTAATATTCTTTTGGACAAGACCAATTGGAAGACGTTGGTCATCTCCGAATGTGCCAAGCTCCTGTGACGATATAGCCAGACAACTAAGTTGCTGTTTGTGGACAATTTGTAGGTTTATACAGTTACTTTGACGCAAAATTGCAAAACTTTCAAGCACTTAAATGTAATTTTTAAGAAACCAGTGGGAAATTGCTGTGGAGAGGGAAGGAAAGGATTTTCCAAGATATTCCTTCATTGAATTTCCTAAACTCCTAATTGAAGCACTTCGGGGACTCTACAATGCCTTGTCCTCCCATCGGGGTGAAAGAACCATCATCCTGAAATAATGTCTTCCCATAACATGTCATGTGACTCCATGCTGTGATATTCCAGGAAACGCTACAGTAGACTCGGTGTACACATAAAGAACCAATGAAAGAGTTGATCAGGGTGGGGGAGTTCAGAGGATGAGATGGGAAGTGATGGGCGATTGGTCAAGATGCCTGGGAACAGGGGAGTTGACGGGAGGTGCTGGGTTATAACTGGAGAGATGGGGGGGGGGGCACGACGGAGAGTTGATGGAGAAGTTACGTGCAATAACGATTCACAATAACGACTCCAACAACCGCCTGCTAAGGTGGTACTCGGTTCACAGGCTCTTTTCCATCCCTCTCCATCTCTCCCACTCACCAAAGACCGTTCAGGCTCTCTCCACTCAGAGAGCAGATTCATGGTGACAGCTATGTAACACTGCGCCGGGGCACTCCACTGTTGGTGTAGCTACAGCTACACAACTCAGTGATCAAAGAAAACAACGAAGAAGAAAAAAGAAAATCACTATTGGCTGATGTTGCGACCTTGTAACGCCAAGATGAAATTCAACCACACTAACTGTTTGAAGACCTTTCAGCGGAAAAGTGCTGTTGGCAAAAAAGCCTGCACTCTTATTTCAACAGTCGTGACAGACCCGAAGGTTCTATCCCGTCGTAGTTCTATCAAACCTGTCCTCCACGGAAATGCTTTTAATGCAGTTCAATGGACGTTCTGTTATTTGACATTTCATTCCACAACACTTGAGGTGTGTGGAAAAACTGTACTTACATCTAATTTGGTGATTTTCTATTATAGTAAGGGGGTGGTTTGAACCATGAATGCAAACTGCCCGAAAGCCACGGTTTGCGACCCTGTGTAAGCTTGGGATGACAAGACGTATGTATTGGGAACAGATTTATGCCATTAAGCAGGGCCATTTAATCCCAAGAAACGTTCTGCATATATGCCCCCCAGGTTTTGCATTGGAGACATGTGACACAGGTGATTATCCGTACCTAGAACCTCAACCAATGGAGACACAGTACCACGGTACCTGGTTTAAAACTACAATAACGTTTCTCTGAGGATTTGCAGATTTTATTTTTCAATTGAAAATTATGGGCTTTTGTGTTGATCAATGGCAAAAGCCCTGAATTAATACATTTTAATTTCATTATGTAACACCAAGTCCAAGGGGTTGAATACAATTGAGAGCCACTGTACACTATAGGCCATGTGCTGGCAGTGATCACAGCAGGAGATATATCATATTACATGTCTGTTTGATGATCACAGCAGGAGACATACCGTAGTACTTGTCTGTTTAATGATCACAGCAGGAGACATACCGTAGTACTTGTCTGTTTAATGATTACAGCAGGAGACATACCGTAGTACTTGTCTGTTTAATGATCACAGCAGGAGACATACTGTAGTACTTGTCTGTTTAATGATTACAGCAGGAGACATACCGTAGTACTTGTCTGTTTAATGATTACAGCAGGAGACATACCGTAGTACTTGTTGGTTTAATAATCACAGCAGGGGAATGTAAGAATGTGTCTGTTGCCTGTTTAATAAACCAAATAACAACAAACACAAAGACAAAACTAAATAACTTGTCAAAAAGGGCCTTGGACAAAGAGATCTTCAGTTTCTCTGGAGAGATGGAAGGACCCGTGAGGAAAAGCATTTCTGCAACCAGGCATTTATGGAAAAGTGAGAACAGGCCTAAGGCATGCTGCGTGAAGGGCTCAGAGCATGGAAACAGAAATCTAACTATTATGCCGGAATGTGAAACAAGGTACGGAAAATCACCTGGCAAATACCATCCTGGCAATGAAAGGAGGTGGGAGCGTAATGCTATGGACATAGGGACACTGGACAGGACTGAGGGATGGATGAACCGAGAAAAACACAGACGTCCCTGATTCAAAGCACAGAGAACCTCAGGCGGGGGTGAAGATCCATCGTTCAGCTCGACGATGACTCAAAGCACACGGCCCAAAGCCACATCCTCGAATAGCCCAGCCAAAGCCTGGACTTTAACCCGACTGAAAACCTGAAGACAGCAGTTCGCAGTTGCTCTCCATCCAATCGGCCAGTGCTCGGGTTGTCTTGCGTTGCCAGACCTTGGGCTGAAGCACAAGGTCTGGAAACAATGCAAGCTTTTCTTGCACATTTGGAAAGATAAATGAAAAGGGTTGCTCTTCCAGACCAAACTGGAAGAGTCTAACCCAATAAGATTGAAAGCGGTTATCGCTGTCAAAGGCTCTTCTACAAAGTACTGAATAAATTAAACATAATCCACTGGGATTCCACTCACTCTACAAGCTCTAATGACAACAGTCAGGTGTGTCCATCAACACCCTCAAGTGGGTCGGGGATATGCAAGCTACAGGAGGTTGTCAGGCGAGTAAGCCTGACTTCACATATGACAACTGTTTGATTAGCCAACTTTAATATTCACCATTACAAGAAAAATGAACACAATCAAAGACAAAAATATTCTGGCAAATTATGGTAAGCGGAAAACTAGTGAAAATTCATAATAGAAAGAAGCAATGCTCTAAATTCATATAGAGGAAGTAAGAACACAACAGCTATTAAGAAACTGGCCAAAATAAGTCTGAATGAAAAGGGTTCATTTGAGTTGTTACAGGAAATCTAGAGTGAAACAGTGGCATGGTTTTGGGCTTGAGGTAAATAACACCTCAAACAAATGTGTGCTAATTGTTAAAATTATGTGGACACAATACCCTACAGGTTCGCCCTATGCCCTAATATGTGCATTTATTGTTCAAGAAGTGGGACACACCCGGACACATATTTGTCTTCATACTTGTAAAACTCCATGGGGGCTCTATTTAAAATTGTACATCAGAAGTTGGCTTCTTGAGCTATCGATATCAGCAAAATAATCTAGCGCCTTGAATCTTGTTTGATATGCCACAGGAATGATCATGTAAACAAGAAAAATACAACAGCCCCCTCAATTAAATAAAGGCTCAGCCAAATTGCTAAAATCAGGCAAAGCATCCTCTCTTAATTGGACAAGTTCTAAATTCTAAATTGCAACCAATATCTCCACTACCATTCTAGTATCGTACCTTTGGTTGAATATGCCTCGACTTCACTCAAGCGGTTACAGGAGGGGGATTTGGGGGAATTTGGACAGCCTATTGGAAAAGGTTGGCAGGGTTGTAACATATTCATTTGTTTTCTTTCTGTATGTTAATTCCACATCTGTTATTGTATATTCCTTTTTTTTTATTTTATTAAAACAAATTTGAAACAGACGGAGGCTTTCAATTAATATTTGTGCTATTTAAACACTTATCCAGAGCACCACGTAGTTAGTGAAGTCATCTTAAAATAGCTCAACCACATAATTGAAATGTTAATTAAAAACAGAAGTTATCAATGCTAGCAGGAAAACATAGCAAATCATTGTTTTGCCCTTTTATAAGCAAGCCAAATGGCCTAAATTAGTGTTCAGCATCAACCATGTTTACCCTTGTTCCTACAACAAAGAGCAGTAACTATCTGTGTAAAATATAAGTGGTTTGTACAGAGTTGTGTCGATAGCAAGTAGGTGATCCCAGTGAGGAACCAAATGGACGACAGAACAAAAAGACACTCACCAAATCCTTCAGGTGGGAAATGCTCTGTGTGGTTTGCATGTTGCGCTTTCCCCTGAAAAAGAAAGAGGGAGACATCCTTAAAAAGAGCTGACGAGAGATGAGGCCCAAGCAAGAAAGGGGGGGGGTGACTGGAGGAGACGAAGGCATCCTGTGTAAAACGGCCAGAAGGCAGGCAGCGATGACAGTATGGTCCTCTGTGGCCCACATATGTCACAATGGCTAAGGAGCTAAAGCTCTGAGAGCAATTCCAGATCGCATAGCCGGGGACTTGAAAGGCCAGCAACGTGAATCTAAATGGCAATGGTACTGAGGGAGGTCAATGCATTCTGCTGGTGCTGCTTTCCAAGAAAATTAAGGCTATGTTTTGGTGAGTAAAGACAGCTATTCATTATTCTAGGGACCAGGAGATTCATGCAGACAGACTAGGAAAAAGTCGGTTTGTTTTTTCTCTCAGAACCCAGGAGTCTTTTTTTGTCAAGAACAACTATAAGAATACTCATTCAGTGGCATGAATCTCAATTCATGTCTACTTGCTTTCTTGAGGAAAAGACCTATATTGTGTTTGTAAAAAATAATTCCAGATCTTAGTCAAGTCCTTTTCTTATTAAATAATAATTCTATTCAGGTGGATTTTTTTGTCTCAAGCAACAGTGGTAACGGCAGAGGAGCATGTCCATAATTACCATAACAGGAGAGCGTTCATTATGTACATTTTCTATGTTGAAGTCTCTTTACCTTGAAAGAATGAAATGACAACACCGGTACAGCAAGTTACAGTATGATCCAAATACGGAACACTGGTTATTTTGCATAGCGCAGTGCCTACAGGCCATTATATTAGGTTCTCCTCGGCATGCAGACGACAGCCGGTCCAGTTCCCTCCATTCATTTCCAAGCGCAACATAAAAAAAATGAGGGTAGAACCATAGAGCATAAAATACAGTCAGAGGCAACACAGGTGTTCCCTGAAGGGTGGCGGTACCCATACAGACCACACGCATGTCGGAGTGAAGACACGGAGTTAGCTCCCCACAGCACTTTAAGGGGTTTTACAGAGACTGACCCTCTGTGTTTGGACTGGAGATTGTGTCCAGTATCTAAATGGATTGAGAGGCTGCATAGTTAAAATATGAACAGCACTACCACATAAGCATCACATTTGATTAATTCTGGATTTAGCCTACGGCCTTTCATTCAGAGCGCTTAGCTCCTGAAACGTCGGAACACGGCCTTGGTCGGGGGTTCTTGTTCAATTCCATTTTATCCCAGTCAATTTAGCAGATCCATTCAAAATAATTGAGACCAACAGCGTGTGTCTATGACTGGAAACGCTGCGTTGTGAAAGTAACCGTTCTAACCTAAAACATCAAAATGTTATTTATGTCTATGTCGTTTAGCAGCAGCACTTTAGGAGCCACTAAGAACCAGAGCCACTTTAGGAGCAATAAGGGTAAAGTGCTTGGCTCAAGGGCACATGCTATTTCATGTAAACTAGTGGTATACGCCACTGCCTTGGTTGCACATGTGCTGCTACAGCATTGGTTTGATTCCGATTCATATCTCTAAGAGCAAATCACCATTCACCATTTTGCTATCCATATAAAACCAATTATCTTAGGTCTGATTTTGTTTCTCAATGTTGTGTTGGTCAGCTACACCCATACCAATGAGCTTGCATGCTAAAATGTTATCATTCAGAATTAAAGTGAACGTTTAAAACAATGATATTTCCTATCAACAAGAAGAAGAAAAAAGATGTCTTTCGGTGTGCCTTCAGCATAAAAAACTAAACAGAAGTGTTGAGGGCAAGAGAATCCCCCCCCCCACCAATGATGTTTCTCAACCTATATGACACTGCGTATTCTTGTACTTTTGACAGTGTTTTAGGTCATTTTCAGCTGCACGTGAACCCTGAGGTAAAGTTGGGGAAAGAGGGTCATTTCTAAACACTTTAGGCAGGCAGAACAATTTTTAGATACGTACAAAATACTTTTTGACATCGTAAGTATCCATAATAACCATCAATTGTAGCACTAGCGTCATGGATGATATTAATAAACACATTAACCAATACTAAATATGCAATTGATGACAAGCAGAAAATAGAAATACATGTACAAGCATATACACAATTTGCCAAACATTAACTAATGCTTTCAAAAATTCTCTCGTGAACCAATAACAACTTGTTAAAAATGGTCTAGCAGTTGGAAGGAAAATTTTGCTTTGATAAATAATTTAGGATTTAAAAAAGCAAATATCAAACATCTAAATGCTTGGTGTGTACTTGTTTTCACTATGTCTAAGATGTCTTTACAACTAGGGCGGTCTGTCTCGAGAAGACGCTTTTAAAGGATGTCTTTCATAACTCTGACATAAGAAAAAAAGCCTTTAAAAGCCTTCCATTTGTTGAGCACTGAAGAGAAAACAGATATTGACACGTTTTGAGTGTCATTTCCAGCCGACGAGAACTGAAAGCCCTGGTAAAGACCTGTATTGCCAGGCGGTGGCCCGAAACCATGTCTATGAAGTGGATTGTTGGTTGGTTGCAAATCAATAGTTAGAAACGGACGTGTGTGTGTGTGTGTGTGTGTGTGTGTGTGTGTGTGTGTGTGAGTGTGTGTGTGTGTGCGCGCCTAGCTGCAAAGTTGGCATTTGATTACAGCTCCTGTGTAAAAAAATGTGTACGTAATATCGGCATTACTCCAACTTATCTTTCTTTACATCAAACATAATTTTTTGTCCAGAAAGAGTCTGGAACAAACTGTGCGTGCATGTGTGTGCGTGTGTGAGAGAGAGAGTGTATATATCTACCTCATTAGAACCCGAGGGTGATACGAGGGCTTGGCAGCTGTGGTGATTTCGTTAACCTTTACGCCAGGCAGGCGGACAGTTTCAACATTTTAAACGGCAGCACGCGGTGATAAAGCAGACACGCTGGCGCAAACCCAAGTGGCTACTCACCTCATCTTCATAAAACAACTATTAAAAAGAAAAACGTTTTTGTGGAGGGTTTTTATAATACCAATAAACAACCCAGAGCACATTTCGGAGAAACGACAGTCGAAAGAAAAACAAAATGTTCTGAAAAAGGCCCACGAGGGAACCAATTACCTTGTATTGAAGGGAACAGAATTTAATTTAAAATAAGATGAATTCCTTTATGAACATGCCATAAGGACACAAAATTGTGTTGTGAGAATACTCTGGCTTCACTACCAAGATAAAGCGCAATGCCTCCCTTGTCATTGTTACTCTCACGTAAAGTTGTACATCCCTCAATACACACCCATTTCTGTAACTATCAAACGCTTTCTATATCTACACCATTATCATTTCAATTCCTCCAAAAAACTGTATAACTACCTCCATTCGCTGGTCTACATATGTCAATTATCAGCTAGTTTCCTAAGTGGGACTTGAGACCCCAACACTGGAAAGTAAAGGCCTAGTCTGTCTCAGGACTCAAGATGCACATCCCCCAGACCCAAGAACCCAGTGGTCCCCAGCCGTACCTTGGGGGGAGACTGCTGTTGCTGCTGCTGGGGCCCAGGCTGTTTGCTGGCCGCGTGTCCCTGGGGGTGGGGATGTGAGTGCTGGTGGGGGTGCTGGGCCGGCTGGGGTCGCAGGGCGCGGGGGATGAACTCAGGCGCCAGTGGGTTGAGCACGTAGGTCTTCTTGAGCTCCAGGGCCTCCAGCTGAGCCTTGATCTGCTCGAAGGTGATGCCGTGGAGGCTGGAGTTCTCGTGGCAGATGGAGATGAACTTCTCCCAGAACTTTCTGTTGGAGAGGGAGAGGGTCGGGGGGAGGCGTGAGCGATGGGGGAACGTCAGGACACTCTGGTAGCTGACGCTCGATCGTCGCTCTCAACCATTCAATGACAAACTCAGTCACTGACTAAATGATCTTCCGCATTTACATATTTAAGAGGCGCAGAGAACAGGTATAAGCTATGTCTTTTAACGTATAGGATACAGACACAGGAAAACAAACTAAATGAATACAAACAGCACGCAGGGCGAATTAAATGAAAACCTGACTCAGGAAAAATGTCCACCCAGAAAATTAAGGTTTTGTTGGCCTAAGGCTCGTAGATTCGCCTTATCTCAAAAAAAGATTTGGGAGACAAAGTTAGCTTCCAAAAGCAATGTTTATCTGAATGGCCACCATTATGGCATTGGGAATGTCCAATGGTCCAGGCTGCAGGGTTGGAGTGGAAAGGAGTTTGAGGCTGGATCCTGACATGAGAGGCATAAAGTCCTCTAAACAGCATGAGAATCAGTGGAGGCGGCTATTATTTCATCAACTGTTTTAGTCTAAGAGTTTTTATTAGTATAGAAAAACTCTTGAAAACAGCCTTAATGTAGCTGGACAAAGCTCTTTGTGCACATGATGGTAGGCAAGAGCCTAAATATGCATTATTTCATAGTATAAATGAAAGTCTAATTTGATTCTAAAATTGTCATTGCTATTCTTTTTAGGAAATAATGAATATTTATGCTCTCTCAATTCCATCATTTGCACAGTGAGCCTTCACTAACACAACAGCCTGGTTGACCGGAGTTATAGTATTCAAACTAAATATAAAAAAAGAAAACCGTCTGGTGGTGAGACTTATAGTGGGGAGAAAAGGTATTTGATCCACTGTTGATTTTGCAGGTTTTCCTACTTACAAAGCATGTAGATTTTTATCATCAACTGTGAGACAGACTAAAACAAAAATCACATTGTATGATTCTTAAATAATTAATTAGCATTTTATGTCTTGGAGACGCCCAGCCAAAGGTTGCACATAAACACCATCAAACATCTGTAGAGAGACCTGAACATCGCTGTTTACCAACACTCCCAATCTAAACTAACAACTTGAGAGGGTCTACAAAGAAGAATGGAAGAAACTATCCAAACCCAGGAGTGCAAAGTGGGTAGAGGTATACCCAAGACATGAAGCAGTGATCGTTACCAAAGGCAATTCAACAAAGTACCGAATAAAGCGCCAATACTTAGGCACAAGAGATTTTCAATAACTTGGCACGAATTAAGAAACGTATTTTTGTTTTTTTATAATGGGGCACTGTGTGTAGATCAATTATAAATGAAGTGCCTAACGCAACAAGATGACAAAAAGTGAAGGTGTCTGAATACTTTCCAAAGACACTGTACTTTCCATGAACCATCCCAAGACTTTCTCAGCAGCAAACTGTCAACTTAAAACGAAAAGTCTTATTTCTAGTGGGGTTGGCATTTTCATTACAACTGAGCTCTGAGATGAGCAGCATTTGTGCGTGTGCATAGAATGGCACTACATCTGGATATTTGCATGTGCATGACCGTGTGTGTGCACATCAGCTTGCATAATGCTCATGTGGGCACTGACATTATTCACAGATGTGCATATTAACTGCAGAACCTGTGACCGAGGGGAAATAATCTGGCTGGTTGCTCTAATGAGCCCAGACAGGTTCTTATCAAATGCTGTACCTCAGTGGAATCACATCATCGATATGAGACAGGGTCCTACGCAAACGCTGTCCCCAGGTGGAATCACGTCATCAATATGAGACGGGGTCCTAC
>JACXGJ010002350.1:0-61572 GCA_016801105.1 Esox niger | reverse complement strand
AGATGACACTTCTGTATGGAGATCAGCCTGGAACTCTGTTCCATGAGAAACAGACAACAGTTAGAAGATGACACTTCTGTATGGAGATCAGCCTGGCACTCTGCTCCATGAGAAACACACTACAGTTAGAAGATGACACTTCTGTATGGAGATCAGCCTGGAACTCTGCTCCATGAGAAACACACTACAGTTAGAAGATGACACTTCTGTATAGAGATCAGCCTGGAACTCTGTTCCATGAGAAACAGACAACAGTTAGAAGATGACACTTCTGTATGGAGATCAGCCTGGAACTCTGCTACATGAGAAACACACTACAGTTAGAAGATGCCACAAATATATTAGTCAACTTATATATAATATGTACACACACAAAAAATCTGTCTTCCTCAGATTGTCATTTCCAATTCCACCCATGGCCATGTCTCATCCTAATAGATCCGATAAAGTTTAAGATTGTGGCAAGTCTGGTTCAAAACCAAGGCATGCTTTGATCCACCCCACCCTACCTGCCAGGTCACCTGGGACATACCTTCTGGTACTTAACTAGTTCACTAAATTAAATAGGGTTCCATATGGGACACATCCATTGAATACACCCTTGTCATCTTCAAACAGAGGTGGATGTTAGCTTACATGTGACACTAGCTAAACATCAGTCAAAAACGTACTGTCACCAGATGAAATGAGGCTGGCAGCAGGACTCTGGAGGCCAGACTGTGGGAACGCTGGGCTGTTACTCAGGCAGGTTGGAGAGTAGAGACTGTGGCATCTGGACAGTGATTCTCCCAGGCCCAGGGAACCCAATGGGGGGGCCTCTGACAGGGTCCCAGCAGGAAGCCGCATTCTGTCGATGTCCTTGGTGATAGTAAACATATCTGTTACTGAGGCCTGACACAAGACCACATGGCAAAGGACAGCGTTCATTAATCACATGAACACAACTACTGTCACACCGTTGCATTTCTTTTAGCTTGCTGGTGCAAGTTACTGGAAGAAATGTTCTTTTTAACAAGCTGCTGTCAAATGAAAGCACCATCAAACATATTAGTACGTGTTTCACCATTTTTTAATGTGTTACCTTATAGTGTTTTTTTAACCAAATATAAATGTTTTTATTGTTGTCTTTTCAGCTTTGCCAGGTCTACAATGTACATAAAAATGTCTTCTCAAATGACTTGTTAAAATTAAATAACAGAAAAGTAAAACAAGGTATTTATTTATATTAATGAAGATAGTGAGATTATTCTCAGGTGTGTAATCTCTGATTAACTGGGATATGCTGACCTGGCCGAGTGAAACATAAATGTCCTGTGTCAGTGTGTCTCTCTCTTCAGGCCCAGGGGAAAGAGAGTCAGACTCAGCTGGGACAGAGAGGTGCAGTTGGGCCGAGGACCCACCTGTCTTCTGGGTCCAACCCCCAGGGACCCACTCAGAAAGCAGTTTTGCTAATCTTGGAAAGACAGTTAACCAGCAAACACATAAATCCGTTATTCAAGCAAATTTAAACAAACAAAAATCCATAAAATCCTATTTATTTAACCCTTTTAATGTGTTCCAAAATGGGTCAGAGGCAGGAAAGAGAAATTAAGCAGTCCATCTCTTCACAATGAGTAAATAGCCACAGTGGAGATAAGCAGATCAAGTAAAAACATGACCAAAATGAAAATGTCTCAGATGCATATACCACGAAGGGAAGCAGTGGAGGCTACAAAACAATAATACACAACAAAGGATTACCTGTACTCGAAGAAACAGTCACTTTGAATAAACAAGGGCAGTCGTTCTTTAATGATCCACTTCAATCCCTGCTCTCTGTCCAGGCACTAAAGACATTCAGGACAATGTTCAGGTAAATCATATGAGAACAATGCCACCAAAACTGGTAACGACATTTCAGAATAAACTCTTCACTGTCATGGGTCATCATGAATTCACGTGAATGAACGCAATCATTGTTAAACTTACAAGTACGGTGTATTTGTTGTCCACCCTGGGTCTCACCGCCAACTCCATGTGATCACTTAGATGTTGCGACTGAGAGAGAAGCAGGGCTGACCTGATCTTCTGAGACACAGCTTCTGCTCCGTCACTGACCACCTCAAATACACCTGTCTCTTTATTGTACTGCACAGATTCGGGGAACGACTGGGTTGAAAGTAAAATTGACATTAAGACCAATTGGGAATTTTAAATGGGATCGGTACAGGAACAGTATACGCCATTCTCAAAATAATTTCAAATATAAAGGCAGTAAAATAAAGCAGTTGCATTTAATTTACAAACATGTCTGAATTAGAAAGCTTTGTTCCGCATAAAAAACGAGCTTCGGTTTCCTTAAAGTTCATAACATGATTAACTGTTACCGGTAGACTGAGGAACTCGTTAAAAAAATGCACCAGGACATCATCAGAAACCAGACAGTCTTCCTGTGGACATAAAACACAGTAGCAGAAAATATTCCAATGTTTGATGGGAAATTTAAATCCTGACATTCAAAGCAAACCCTTCAAAAATAATAAGTGCACAAATAGCAAGTTGAGTATATGAATACGTTACTCACAAAATTATCGATGTTAAGGCAAGGGGGCTCTAGGAAAGAACATGTTGTATCGACATTTTATTCTCAACACTGGGCATACAAGGTCAAAAAAGCTGTTAGAGCTTTTCAAAATTTCGAACTTACCTGTTGTAGTCTTTCCCCACATTATTTACTTTCACGTAATACAATCGCCACCCAGAAATTTCAGCCAGGGTTTCGCCTGTGCCTGAACAACTTCACGCAACCGTCACTCAAGTTCGCTGTAATTACATACACAGGTTGCTATGGAAGTGAACTTAATCACATAGCGGAGGAACTATGTTAGTAAAAGCCTTGACTCCGCCGAATGAGCAAACATTAACTGGGGTTACAGTCTAAAATTTCAACTACGATAGCGTATAGCACAGTTTCACTTCACAGAAAATTGGGATTATTAACTACAACAGTAGAGTACTTTGAAACTATGTATTTAACGTTAAGGATTTTATTCCCCTAAACGGGAATAAGCGCAGCCAAGTGGAAAGCTTTAACCAGAAGAGGGCGCAATTGGCTTACAAACTATCTGGATACAGTGGTTGTAATAGCAGAGGCTCTTACAGAGTGTTTGCACCCTTGTCATTTTTCACAAGCATAACAAAAGATATGATAAATATGTAAAAGAAACGTTTATTAAAATGATCTATAAAAGCAGTCAGATGTAAAAGTAAATATACAGTTATATACAGACATTAAACCATGAAAATCAACTTCAGACGCCCCCCCGCCCCGACTAAACTTTCTGTACATTGCTGAATGTGCAAGGAGCAGCATAGCATCCAGTAGCCATTTCATAACCCTGATCGATTCTACTGGAACTACCTTGCTCGGGTACATAATTAAAAAAATAAAAAATAAAAACACAATATAAGAAACATACAACCAAATACACCAACACACATTCACAATCTTCGGACGTTTCGTTTGCTCTGAGCACTACCAGGAAGCACGTCCTTCTTGCCACGTCGCCGGGCCGACAAGCTAGCACACTCCTTGGATCCGTGGAAGGCACAAAGGCACCCAGTACAAAACCGGAAGCCGCAGTCGATCCGGCTGCAGGCGCCTTCTCCCTTCACAGAGTGACACCGGGCCGGCTGCTGACAGCGCGGGCAGGGCCTCAGACATTCATCATTAAAGAGGGTTTTGGCCACCTACAACCAGGGAATATGACAGATTAGGGCTGGTGTTTTTTACAGGGATACACAAAGTTTGTCTTAGATGACATCAATACAAAATCTCCTACTGCATGTGTCAAATGTTAGGTTTGTTATTCATATTGAAATGCTACAGTTTCTTATCAAGGCCATAAATATGTGTCTTTACTACCTAAAAGATATGGGCTTATGCAGAGACCATAAAAACAATCTGTGTGGACTAGAGTTTAGGTTCTTGACCCAAAGACAGATGCTGTACACTGGTGTACCGGTGTGACATAGCTACACTGATCTAGAGCCAGAATCCGGGATATGACCCACAACTGTAAACCTCAGCGCATTTCCCAACAAACACGGCTTCGCTATGAGTGTCCTTCTCATTTGATAGTGCTGTCTGCTTGAGCAGGGCCAGGACTTGCAAAGAGTCAAATCCATTGGTTCTACAATCTAGAACACTGCAGTGGATTAGTGTGGGACTAGGACAGATGCTTAACCACACTGTAGCCACTATATCTCCTTCACAGACACTTCGGGGGACTCACCTGTATGAACGCATCCTGTCTACTGGCTGAACTGTGTTGGATCGGGGTTAAAGTGCTGGTTCCGGTGGCCGACTGGGGGGTCAGCACGGTATAACTTGGGGTCCTGGACTGGGCCTGGACAGAATGCAGAGCAGACCGACTCGACAGGTTCAACCGGGTCTCGGCATCAGGAACGCGGGCTGAACTGCCAAGCTGAGCATCAGATGGTAAGGGAGGAATGTCAATAGCCATGTATGTTAAGTAGACAATCTGGGTCAGCGTTTAGCCTCAGGAGCGCTGATTTAGGATCCGTTGAGCCTTTTCTACCACAATGATATAGTCAATATGGACAGGGAGTACTCGGGCCTATATCCAACAAGTGCGACTACGAGTGTGAAGATAGTTGGTTCTTACACTCATTATGGCCTAAACCAGATGGTAGAGCTCTGAGAAAGGTGGTGGTCATTCACATGAACTCTGATGCCAAAGCAGTGACCTCACCTCCTGCGATGCCTTAACGTCCTTCAGGTACTGCCTCCTCTTACGGCTTGACATCTTGTTTTGTGCTATTATCCCATTCCAGCTATTGGACACCAGACCAACCCTGTAGAGCAAAACATAAGGTCAAGGCTGTTACAATATTATACATTAGTCACTGAGCAGATGCCCCTTTTCAAAACAACTTTCAAGTTTGAGTTAAGTGCCTTGCTTTAGGGTACAACGGCAAGTGTTTCCCCATGTCACCTCTGTGATTCCAACTGGACACCATTCAGTTAGCGACCCAATGCTCTAATCGCAAGGCTCTATGCAGTTGTTCACAAATTGTGGCAGAACTTCATCTTTCCGTTTTGCCAGTCCTTCGTTTCGAGATTTTGGGTAAATCCACAAACATTTCCGTGTACAGACGAGCCTGTATTGGAAATTACCACATTCACTACACAATCAAAACCCTCACCTATAGATGTCTTCTGGGGACAGATGATTGAGTACCATCACCAGGATGTGTCGAAGGTTCCTCTTGTCCAGCTCAGAAAATATGTCAAACTTCCCCATGCCCATCTTTCTACCGATCAGCCCGGCCAAGGGCATGGTGGTTCTGAGGGCATCCTTTTCCGAGGCCTGCAGCAGCTCCTCAAGGCTAGTCTGCTCCAGCAGCATCTTGGAGGTCCTCTGGGAGAAGGCGCAGACCATCTGCAGAGCCGGAGTCAGAAACAGGTCCCCCAGCTTATCCGTGGCTGTTTTCAGCGGCGTCCCATCCAGGAAGACCTCATCCTCCTTGGAGAGGACGCGGAGTGGCTGCTCCTTGGCTACAGGGTTCTTCTCGAGAGGCAAAGCCCGGTGGGCAGCCTGGGTCTTCGCAACACGGTCTCCCTCGTCTGACTGGGAACCTCCCTCACGGAGGGTGGAGAGGCGACGCTGGCGCTCCAGCCTAGATCTGACATAATGGATGAATGATTTATACATCATCATCATAGCACACGGAGTTACAAAAAAGTACAACCGACACTGAAAGTATTGAATATAAAGAATTCGTTTAAAAAAGCAACATACAACACAAGTTTTAAAGGGCTGAACAGAAACATTTGGGAGAACTGGAATTGAGAAACACTGTTCTGGAGCAGTGGAAGTCAAAAGCAGTCCAGGCCTACCTCCTCTTGGTCATCTCAGCCAGCCTAACCGGGATCTCCTTGCCACTGGACCCGCCTGAGGAAAGCAGCAGCTCTTGGAAGGAACCATCCTGGTCCACAGAGGAGTCCTGGGATTTATCCATAGCCAGGGAGCTAAAGCCGCTGTCCTCCAAGATGGAGCTGTCATGGTGTTGCTTGGTAGGGGTGAAAGACGGCGTGCTCAGGACACTCAGGCTGTCTGAGAGATTGGCTGCTATGCAGTGGTTGACCGGAGTTTGGAAGTTCTCCTTCACGGAGAGCGCTAACCTACAGTAGCTAGGTGTTTCCAGTATCTCAGTAATAAGGTGGTCGGAAGAGATGATGCTCTCGTCTAGGTCCTCTGTGGGCGATACCCCAGAGACGCTTCTCTCAGAGAGAGGGGCCACATTGCATTTATCCTCAAGTGTTGAGGTTTTGACATGAGAAAAGAGGAAACGCCGTTTCCTGCCGGACAGGAGCAGGTCTTCCTGTTTTAAAGTGCTTGTAGCTGAAGCTCCAATAGAAAAGGCCTCCGGAGAGTCAAATACTACATTGGAGCCATGCTCAGATCTCATGTTCACTGAAGAGTTAGTTGGTTTGATATATGTAGTGTTGTTGTCCAAGGATTTACTCTCTGTTGCAGACTTCGACATTAGGAGCCGTCGTCTCAGAGATATCTCTCTCTTAGATACTTTTGGAGTGTCACACCAGCTGTTCTGTAAAGGCTGCTCCTTCAAGATGTCTTTGTGTTGACTCCTGACAAACTCCTTTGGTTTATTCTTTTTGGGTGACAAAAGCGGTTCACATCTCTGCGAAAGGTTCTCCTTTGGTGTTTCATAAAACCAATCTGAAGAAAATGACCTTGAGGGGTTATATTTGTCTCCACTCTCAAGTTTAGGACTATAACCCCCTTCCTGGTATCCACTGTCATGACAAGATCCATATTGCAGATCTTTGGAGCTCTGGAAATGGGCATCTGGTATGAAACTGCTTTCCATCCTCTCTTTCAGATTAACAGCAATACTTGAGAATGTGACAGGGGTCTGCTATTTCCAAATTCTGTGAAAAAAGGAGATCATTTTTAACAACACAGTTAACCGAATTTGTAAACGACAAACGGCTTGTCCACTTCTAACGGTCAGTTCATTAGCCAAAAATGAATTTAACCAAAACTTAGAAGTAAAGTTAATCCAGTCCAGTACGCCAAATATTACATGTACTCACTCAGTAAAATGAAAATATGGAAAAACAGTACCTAGTAAACTATGAGAAGTGTACAAATTCGTATGCAGGTTGGGAGAGTTACAGAAAGCTACAGAAGGATACGTAGTGAGCTAACGGCGAAGTCAATTTCATAGTTGCTATGATGTCGCGTGCAGTAGTTGAATGGCATTTAAATCCCCTCGCCCGCTTGGTTTTAAATGTACTGCCTGGATATCTCCATGGCTTCCATTCGCCCGCTCAAACCTCAGACCTACCGCCAAAACCTAGACGCGTAGCAGTGCGCTGGGACCACCGCGTTTGGCCGCAAAACACCGTGCTCCCTACATGTTCATTATTAGCATCAAAACAAGGGTGTGACTGATACATTGGAGTTATCTGGCTAGCTAGGGATTCAAGAAAATAAACCCATTGCATGTTTTCATGTTGGCAAGATGCATGCACGCAAGAATGCATGAATACAGTTAGTGCAAGTTACCAACTATATTTCCCTTTTCTTAGTAAACTAGCTTGCCAAAGGTATTTGTTGAGATAGCTAGTTATCCAGATGGTAAAACGTCTAACAAACATGGTACCTTAGCTAGCTCACTAGGGGCAAAGACACAGCCACCTTCAGTTGCAAGTATACAATCAATGTAGCGATAGTAGTGTTTACTTACCTCCAGCCAAAAGCCGAAATTAAAAGATGGTGATGGTGGACATTAAAGAGTGTTGCATCAACCAACATGCATTATGTAAAAAAATATATAAATAACAACAAAAAAATCCCCTCTTTTGAACTAAATATCTATGCTTGGGAAGGAGAGTTCTTCCACGTTTTCAAATTTGGTGCAACTCGACCTCGCGTCTCATTCAACGTCTCGCGATGATTAGGTTGTGGGTCTTTCGTCCACTTCATCCGCATAACGACCTGTTTCCGTCCCTAGTGATAAGTTAACGGGGGAGGGATCCCTTGGTTTTTCATCCAATGGGGTTTGAGATAAGAGACTAGGAGAGAGGACGCTAGGAGGAAGAAATTGAGAATATGCTATGGACTGCATCCTGGATGTATTCTATTTAATTCATTTACCTGATTGGATATGTAGTTTATGGAATTCCAGAAATGACAAATGTCAGTAAAAAGTTGTTTAATGAATAAATTATTTTAAAGAATAGTGAAATATAAAAATGTGTCTACTAAAAGCCAACAAAATACATTGTAATCAATTTTTTTTACTCTTCCATTAGAAAATGATGGACAGAATTTCTGTCAAGAACAGGGAATGTCTTACCCCACATATATCAAGGGATTTTCCACCCAAAAAAGCTGCAAGGTCTGCAGCAGGATTTGAACAACCAACTTGGGGATGGCAAAGCCCATGGCTAAGCCCACGGAGCTACACAGTACTTCTTGGCATTTTGGGCGGCTATATGGATTATAAAAATGACACGAAATATGTCACCCGCTGCCCGCCATATTCCGAGTCCCTGTCAATCAAACGTGTTTTTGTTAGAAAGTGTCTTGTGATGTGTCCTGTCACCTCCTCCCCAACACTTTCAATAGGTGAACTTCATGTTAGATTAGCTCATTCAATAGATAAAAATGGACAGTACCTCTGTCAAACACAGAGAATTACTTTGCCTATTAATGAATGGTAACCAATATTCCACAAAAAATATTGCTCACACAGGTGTCACGGCAGAGGGCTTACCCACTTAGCTACACTCAAGGAGGAATTATAATGGAAAATGTGGTCGGCTATATGGATTATAGAGAAGACACGAAATATGTCAGCCACTGCCCGCCATACTTCAAGTCCCTCTCAATCAACAGTGTCTTGTGATGTGTCCTGTCACCTCCTGACCAACACTTTCAACAGGTGAACTTCATGTTAGAGTGACTCATTCAATAGAACAGAATGGACAGTACTTCTGTCAAACACAGGGAATGACATTGCCCACATATAAATGGTACCGGAAACTCCAAAAAAGGCAGGATTTAAACCTGTAACCTTCAGGTTCTGCTGCACAGGGCTTAATCACTGTGCCATCTTGGGACAGATGTCCTGCTCCTTTATTCTATGCTGAAGTGTTTCATGCATGGGGTGAGCTTCTCCCACATATACAGTATACATGCAATCATAGACTTGGAATTGAATCAGCTTCTCTTTAAATCCTAGAATTGTGAGTAATGGTAAGTTATTGTATAACGTGGTGTTCATGAAGGCTGGACTGAGGCACATTAAAGATTCTGTTAACGAAGTTACTCCTGGGTTCTTATGAAGTCAAGCTATACTTGATACAGTGAGGGAAGTATACGACAACGTCAGTAGATTCTATATTTAATGGGTTTGAAGGGGTTAAAAACAGCATTCCAGAGGACTGGATTATAATTATTATTACTGTATATCGGTCATGGGGACAGAAGGAAATTATCTAGTGTTGGCACAAAACAATTGTATGTATACGATATTGTTGGCTACAGATAGACCTGCAGCTGAGAAGATGTGGGTGAAGGTGTCTCCAGGGCTGAATACTGCTCAATAAAATGGAGTGTGAAAATAATGATTTCAAGATCAGATGCAATAGAATATTCACTTAAGTAGTGCTCCATAGAATGAATCACAATATAACATGACAAAGTGATGTATGTGGACGCGTACCTGAATCATCAATGCATGCTCGTTGATTGAGATGAGTTAAAGGGTTATTATTGTAAAGCAAACGACATGACGTTTAAGAACTGGAAGAGAGAGTAGAGTGGATAGGTAAAAGAATATCGGCGAAATTGATGTTATTCAGGGTTTATCTGTTAAATGTGGTATTGGAAACAGGACATTATGATAGATATGCCGTTTTCTGTGGGAGGAATTGTGCTTCTGTTGAAGGGACGTGAGTGGACTTGTGGGGCATTTTTGTGTCAATGTTTCTAAAGCACACAGATGTGTTGAGTGGAAGTGAAATAGAGAATCTATGAGGTCTCTGTTGAAGTGAGAGGATTGATATTGTGAAGGGATGGTGGAGGGACTTTTGATTCATTATTGGATATATTTTCATTTTTTGGGGTGAAATGGGTTCACAATTAAAGACATTTCTGATTAGTGTGTAATGATGGAACGTTGGATGACAGATTGTATTTCCAGTTCACTTACAGCAAATTAATTGTTCATCTGATCACTATTGTACTTGTATTACGTTTGATCCCTATGATGACTGTACACACTGTCAAATAAGCATTATTTGATAATAAAAAGTCTGTTTTTACTGCCAGGTGATGTTGGTTTAAGTCCAAGAGGAGCTTTATTTTTACACATTTTTGGAATAATCCTTCATTCCTTGTGTTTCATAGAAAGCCTGTAATTTATCATTACATTAAATATCTATACTAAAATGACATTAGCCTGTAAATATTTTGTTCAGGAAGAGACTAAACAGAACAAGAAGATTATTTAATTATGCGCCCCATTTCTAATCCATAAAGATGCCATATAGTGCCCACACCTTAGCCAGTTCCGGGGTAGCTCAGTGTGTTGTGTGGTTTTACTGCCAGATGCTGTTGGATGAAATTTTTTGGATGAATGCTTTTCCATTAATAAACAAGACAACATCCTGAACAAAACTGTCACCATAACATTTCATTTACATTTATTTCATATATATAGCGACAAAAATAATGTTACTACTTGCAGATTGTCCCACATCATTTTTACAACAGTCCTAATTTCATACAAAGCAGTATATATGCACCATCAGCTACTGGTTCTGTCACAGCCAGATAACAGTTCTGGGTCAGATGTATTACACTGCACCAGTGCAGGCGTGTCTGTGGGTTCATAACCTCATGTCTGGCTGTTGTAGGCTTCCGAGAGCATTAAAACAATCCTTTTCTCTTAGGACCTTCAAGGCGACAGCATGTGTGTAAACTGATTAGGCCGCAAAAGACTAGCTAGTTCACTTGTGCTTGGTCTTGCTGACCAGGGCCTGCAAGTTAACCGGTCCTCCCCATAGAGACCCAAACACGTCCCTCTCCGCCCTCAGTGACAGCTCCAGAGGGAGCTCCCTCCCAGACTGGACCACCTTCTTAATGGCTCTGATGACCGGGGCTGGACCCTCTGTGTAGCATCCCAGCCACTGCTCTGCCTCGAGGAAGGCACAGGCTCCAGACGCATCACCAGTCTGTGGACCCGCCAGGACACCGTCCGCCAGCCCAATCCGTAAACCCATCTCCGGGTCCACTTTCAAAGCACCACCCAGCATTCTCAAGGCATTCTGGCTGCCTACAATTCGAACCAGTCTGGAGGCTCCGCCCCAGCCAGGCACTAGACCCATACGTTTATGGACAAATTGGATCACACTACCTGGTGCCATCAACCTATCAGTGGAAGGACAGCGATGTTTGTTTTGATGTGATTTTTGACATTTGAGTACATAGTATTTGACGGTACGAAATTTCAGGGTAAGAAAATGATTGGGACAATGGACAACTGCAGATGTTGTGGCGATATGCATGTCTGGTAACATACCTAAAGTCACAAGCAGTGGTAAGTTCCGCCCCTCCTCCCAGTGCCCTGCCCTCCACCAGAGCTACAGAGAACAGAGGCAGCCTGTCCCGGGAGAACACACAGGGTCAGCATGTTGTCTGACACCAGAGACATTTTCCACTGCTGTGTAGTGCAGGTCAACAATCACACCGCAGGAGAAAGAGGCCTCTTACCGGAACAGCCGTGTTAGAACATTCTGCATAAACATGCACATCCTCAACCCGTCCTGAAACAAGACACAACGTTCAGAAAGTCACAATTTGATGGAGGTGTGAGGGCCTCAATAAGTCTGGGAGAGAAACGATGGACGGAGAGAAAAATGGAGAGACCTGAGGGCTGGATATAGCCTTGACAGCAGTGAGGTCTGACCCAGAGCAAAATGACCCAGCAGCCCCCTGAACGAGGAGGCCTTTCCCTTCCACCCAGCCCTCCAGCTGAGAAACCCTCTCCTCCAGCTCAACCATCATAGAGCCTGAAGAAAGCAGGTTCAGGTTCACAAGATGAAACGCTCTGAGCCCGAGTGAAACGGGAACACAACACAACTCAATTAATTGAACACCAGTCTCTGTTTCCCACAAAAATCTTGATCATAAGAATCAAAATTCCAGTATGGAATACAAACAAACAGCATAAGATTACTATCAGGTGAGGTAAAAAATTTTTAAATTAAATGAAGAGAACCAGACTAATATTGGACCTGGGTGGACTGCAGCTGATTAGCCAACCGCAACTCAGACGAATAAGAAGTTGGGCTTTGCGTTCATACCGGAGAAAGCGTTCATGCGAGCAGGGTTGTTTATAGTAAGGACTGCAATGCCTGCTTCCTGTTTGACCAGGTCCACAGACCCTCCAGGGAAAGCCAGCAGTTTCACCCTGATCTCCTCTTCCTGGAAACCACTGGCAGGGGTGTATACAGAACCATTCCTGAGGAGGAGCGGTACCCGGGCAATCGATCTGCTCAGGAGGTGCCAATTGGCTGCAAACAGAACCATGACACTGACAACAGGGAAGACAGGAGAGGGAGGATAACAGATGGGAAAGATGGAAAGAGAAAAAAAACACAAAGAGCAAAAAGAAAACATGATTTAGAAAACAGTATCTCAATCTTTGACTGTTAACTGAGGCAGTCATATACACTAAATCTATACTACACAACGCATGCTTGACCAAAACTAGTTTATTGGCGAACATGAGTTTCCCACAAACCAAGTAAATTACACTTGCGCATTGGCCGTGGGCTAGTGCTAACCAACTTTGCTTTGATTTCTTACAGATTTGTATCCCATCGTAAATATTTTTATTCTTAAAAGCGTATATATAAACATCCCATAATACAGTGAAACACGACTGTAATATAAGATGATTTTTAGGGGATATAATAAAAGCTTTTAGTTGCATAGAAACACTTACAAACCTGCACTTTTCTGAAATCTCGGTGTTGTGGCGTTACCTTGAAACGTGTCCGCCAGAAACATAAACCACCAATGAACTAAGATTCTGGACAGCTGCTCTTCGCGGTAACTTCCACACGAGGGCATGCCAATACTATGCTAGGGTTTGATGAGTTTTGGAAATTGTTCCCCTTTAATACCTGGACGTTTACAACTGATCTATTATATCTATGATATCCCTTTTCTGATATATCTTGATGCAATGGCAAATTAACGTAATCCTTTTAATATGTCAGATTTCTCCTTCAGTTAGGGATTGGATGTTTGATATAAAACACAACCCAAACAATTCTACACAGGGAGTTTATTGGAGCAGCATTGCAAGAAGCAGGCCTGCTTATTGCGTCCCCTTTCCATCCCTTCTATATATACAAAGCACGCACACTGCCACGCCCTTTGCTACATTAATTCAACACGGGCGGTCCTTATTCAGTAATGAAAGAAGGCTTGGTGATAACACGTGTTCGGCAATAGTCTAAACAGAAGTTGATGCCTTAAGTCAGATCCCGTTTAATTATCCTTCAATTCATACGGTAATGGAACCACATCCAGTACAGTTGAGACGGAATCCTAAATCACATGTGCTACTTACTGATAGCGCTTCTGATGTCCTGTGGAGTTTTTTCATCTGGACCCCGTTTGATATTTGATCTCTCTGTGGGTCTGGCTTTGTAGGTCAATGTGGTCAATAGTAGGCTATTATAAATATCGTGCCATTTTGGACAGCAGGAATATCTTAACTCTATCAGCCAATAGTAGCTGTTGTGACACTGTCAGCCAACAACAGCCCTGAGATGGTGAGAAGGGTAGTAATTTATAACATATACAAACAACCTTTAAAAGCCGGATTCTTACTGGAAAGATACTGGAGTTTAATTAAGCCTCAGGTGTAGGTTTCACATGAGTGTCCTAACCAGGCGGGGGCATTATATTTCAGGCAATTGGCATGGAGGTAATATCTGTTGACAGAGGGACATCGGCTTCCCTGATACGTTATTTCATTTGTCAATTTCTGCGTTTCACAACCAGGACATATCTTCATCAAATATATACTAACACTTGCGATCAAAAGAGTGCAGGGTGAAAAGGATTTGGAATCAGCCAGATGCGATAACACAGTCTTGGCCAGTGGACAGGATTTGTTGCAGTGCCGTTTCCATTAGATAATGGAGTGTGTCTGAAATATGTCAGGCTTATGGCTACTGTTGGAGTGCACAGCTCTGAGACTCTCAGAAAGAGAGGCAGACAGAGAGAGAGAGAGGCAGAGGGCAGGCCGGTAAGTGAGGCAGCTCCTGGTCAAAACCCAGCAGTCCATAGTGCCCCAGGAAGTCTGAGAATCTACCAGAGTGAACAGGCATCGCTATAAAACTCACCTCTGAGACTAACGTATGAACACACACACACACAGATATGCACTATTGCAATTGAGCTGAAAGTATTATTGTTAGTTCGGAAGAAAGTCTATTCCAGGACGGGATGAATGGATGGCAGGTTGGCATGATACCATGGGCCTAAGTGGAAGGGAAACCACTGGTACCACAGGACTCCTAGAGAGAAAAGGTGAGGGGTCAAATGGTGAATGTGGACCTAGCGGAACTTCTGCAGTGGACCAATAAACAGCTATTCAAGTGGAAGGGACTGCACTTAACACACAACAGGATATAACAGCTGCTACCAGCCATAAACACCCCAGTGGAATGTCGGAGTTTAACAACGAGGATGTCCATCCTGAGAGGATCCAGTGGTCTCTACCATTAAGGCCACTGTTTATTATTCTTTTTTCCTTTGAGAAATCTTTACCTTAATTTAAGGTTCTGTCTAATTTCGTGTATAAGATCCAGCTGAGAAACAACAACAAAGATTATTGGTCTTTTTGGCTCATTACAAAACGGGCCAGTGATTCTGAAAGGTGACTGTAAAGGGTCTGGTTTGAAGGAGTTTATATAACAATGACACAATCGTTTTTACAGGCAACATGGTAGAATCCCATGTGAAAGCAGTACCAGCCTGTCAATGAAGTGTATGTTTTACCTGACCGGGTGCTTAGACATGGAGAAAGACCAATAACCTCCCTCGCACGACCCACTCAATCTGGACCAACACAGCCTAGTACAACGAGGACAGAACTGGGCCAGGTTTGGTATTCACACACCAGGAAAGCATGACTGTATATAAATCAACAGGTCCAGGAGAGGGGCAGGATATCTGTACCCAAAACAATTTGGCCAACGCCTGCTATTTCTGTCAGAGTACAACGATGGGTGCCAGGGTTCTAGCGTGTTGGACTCGGGCCTCCACCCTCCAGACCTGGATGCAGGCATTCGGGTGTGGCCTCGGGTCATCCGGACATCGGTGCTTCAGGTGCAACTGTACTGCTTCGGCATTGGTTGAATTCTGGCCTACAAAAACCTTGTCCTCTATCTTTCCACACACACATATATATATATATATATATATATATATATATATATATATATATATATAAAAAACCCATTTAGCTAATGGTCAGTAGCAGCCTAATTATTAAGCACTTGAGCCTGCCAACCCTGTGAATTCCCCCCACCTGCCCATCTAAGAAGGCTATAGAAAAAGTATTTTTAAGGACGCCAATTAGTATGTGAACCCAGGTCTGAAGTCTGTGCCCTGTCCAGGCAGACATACCTGCCACAAACCTGATTTACCCCCTGAGATACTACCATTTAATGGGCCAGTCTATTCCAACATGGAATGTAGGTCAGCGAGGAAAACAACACCCTATGCCCTACCTAGTGCACTGTTTCAGGCCTGGGCCATCTGATTCCTGTTCCAGGGAAGTACACGGCAAAGGCAATAGGGTGCTATTTGGGAGGCAGGCCTGATGACACCAGCCGATGAGACACAAGAATTTTAAATGCTGTGTCCGAAAAATGGATCGGCCTGGCAGCCGCCATGGTACTTCTCATCACCACCTGTAATCACTCGACAGCAAAGGAGTGGATGATGCCATGTCACAGAGGATATCGACCAATCACAGTGTCACAGTGGATATCGACCAATCACAGTGAAACTGGATATCAACCCTCCATTAACAGATGCCAAACTAAATTGGCATATCTAAACAACATCTAATAGCAAAGCTATGTCTGCAAACCTACAAGGGCTTTGATCGGCTCCCTCTCACAAGTGACCCCATGACCATAATTTAAAAATCACTTTGACATGAAATAAAGTAGACAAAACCATTGCAAGCCCACATGATAATAACATGTCACTGAAATGTAATTTTGTAATCCAAACACATTGGCATCGGCTGAAATAAACACTGTATGTAGTAACATTTATTACACAAAATTAAGAAGAGCAAAGGCATCAATTTCATGATATTGATATGTTTCAGTACGTCACTCACCACTTTCAACCGACTGCAGTAGTTTTCAGACTTCTGCAGTACTCTTCAACCGACTGCAGTACCAGTCGAAAGACTGCAACACTATTCAACATACTGCAGCACTATTGAACTGACTGCAGTACTATTTAACAGACTGCAGTACTATTGAACTGACTGCAGTACAATTCAACAGACTGCAGTACTATTCAACAGACTGTAGTACTATCAGGATCACATAGCTAGTTCATCATTGGTTACAGTTAATAAAACTAGAAAAGGGAGTTGTTGTCCATTCATTCATGTTAGAAAGAAACAAATACTTTAAAGGGACTGTCTTCAACCGGTAAGCAGTCATTCTTCAAACTGCAAAATTACCCTTCAAGCATTGACCCACTAATAGGGACAGCTAACACGCAAAGCTAGCTAACTATCTGCTTGACAACAGGCAGCGATTAATATTCAAAAGATATCGTAGAAACTTGTCAGGCCTCTTCAAGTTGTAGACAACAACGGGTAAATATTAAGAAACAGGACAAGATATGTAATCCAGCAGATAGTTGATATTATTAGGTAAAGAATAATACATTATTCAGTACTACTGTCATCATTATGCAACATGTAAATTTAAGTGAGTTGATTATGTAAAGTAAATGGGGTTGAGTACAAGATGTGTTTGGACCGAAATGGCAGTCTATTTCCTAGATAGGGTGCCATTTGGGACACAAGCTCAAGTCACAAAGGTACAGTCAGCACAGGAGCATCTATAGTAGAGTCTATAGTAGAGTCTATAGTAGAGTCTATAGTAGAGTCTATAGTAGAATCTGGAGAATAATCATCAACAAAGTGGCCTCCCCTGGTTGATGAGATACATTCTAGAGATGATTGGTGACCAAAGCTACTCAACAACGGCTGTCCACAGCTACAGCACTTGGTAGTCTGATGGCTAGTTGAAACGGCAGTCTTGGCTTGATATGTACAAAGGTGATGCCAGAGGTGGATGAGAAGGCAGCTGAATCGGGTTCCACTTCATCATTTCCTGCCCAACATTATTAAAAAGGAAGGTTCAAGGTCTCGCGGATGGCCTTCTGTGTGGGCATTCAAGTAGGGTTGAGTTGAGAAAGGCAGTCGGAGTACGTGAAGCATCAAAGGCATCCCAGATGCTCAGACACAGCGGTCAGCTGGGAGTCAGGTGCTCACTGTATCCGCGTGATAGGCTAAGTGTGAGAAGGAGGTGTGTCTGCGGGCGGAGCTGGAGGAGGGGCGGCTGACGGGGGTGGAGCACTTGGAAGAGGAGTTTGAGGATGAGGTGGAGGGCGAACGACTGGCCCAGCGGGACGGCAGGCGGCGGTTGGCTGGACGGTTTGGACGGGGGAAGTTCTTCTGGACACACGGGGAACCGGAAGACTGTTTGCGCTCCTTACAGGGAGAAGAATGCAATGAATTAGGCGACACACCATTTGTTTATTCTCAGTTTATTCAATGCTATGGCTAATATTGACCTTTTCACACTCTAAATGGCCATCAGAACAGCATTTGTGTTTACAGTCCACACAACAGTGTCTCCCACCTTCAACACTGGTGGCCCTCTTGAGCACCTACTCTACTTCCTGCTACTGTGTGTCTGTGAAACAAAGAATACTGATACAGTGAAACTAAGACAGATAAAGGCCAAGTAATGCTGGTTCCAGATCTGTTTGTGCCACGGCACCATTCCTTGTCGTTCCATGACAGACCTGATTGGGCTGGAATAATGGCACAGACAGATCTGGCACCCAGGCTGATGCAGAGCCTCATTCAAAGAGAACAAACAATCCAGTTACAATCTCGCCCTGAGACGCTATTTGAATAGTCTAATGGACCCGGACCGACTCTCACGCTCTCAGAAACATTTGCATGACATTAAAGAAGTTTAATTTAAGGAGCTTTAATTCTTGTGGTTTGTGTGGGGCTCTGAGTCAACTGGCAAACTTGGGATATTTCTGCAATTACACAAAACCTAACATAGGGCAACAAAAAAAACAGATTGCAACAGAGAGCATAGTGAAAAACAGGAGACAGAGAGAGGGAGAGTTAAAATGAGAAAAGAGAGATAGAGGGCAGAGTGAGGGCAAATTAGAAGGCAATACAGAAGAGAACGAGAGGGTGACAGAAGCGGTGGTGATAGAGAGGGAAGAGAATAAGGATAGAGAGAATAAGGATAGAGAGAATAAGGATAGAGGAGAGAGAGGGTGATAGAGAGAGGAGAGGGTGATAGAGAGAGGAGAGGGGGTGATCTAGGAGAGAAAGGGATGGAGAGATTAGAGAGGGTGAAAGAGAGATAAGATTGTGATAGAGAGCGAAGAGAAAGTATGTCAGAGAGACTGGGGTAAAGTGTGCCATGTTAACTTATTGGGGCCACATTTGTTACCAGGCGTTAAAACTGAAATCGACCACATAGCAGCTAATGACAAGGCTTTGGCCTCTTTCTCTGCTCAAGCCCAGAAATAAACACCATTCCCAGAGGTGCTGTCCTCAGCCAAGGGGTGTCTGGAAGGATTTCACAATGGAATGTGTGTGAGGTCCACTTTTATTATGGCCTGAATCCCAAATCACACCCTATAACTTGGTATGATGCACTACATCCCACCAAGGCATTTTTGGGCCCATTTAGAACGCAACCTGTGCCACTCAAATGTGTCAGAGAGCTTGAAGCGGAAAACAACCGGTCATAGAGGCAAACTGTGCCACGAATTGAACAGAATAGTGTGCCTCTGTGTGTTTGCCAAACGGTTTGTTTTCATTATGTGTGAGTTTCGCAGTGCACTCACCTGCAGGGTCGAGCCGGTCCCTCTATTTGAGCTGTCCTGCTGGCTGTGGTAAGACCGGGAGTGTGCTAGCACGGCCGTGTGCCGCGCAGCATTCCTGTCCATCACCTCCCCCAGGAGGTCCATGATGTCCTGCTCCTGGCGTGGGCTAGGACTAAGACTGGGGCTGGGAGTAGCATTGTGGTTAACGGCTGGGTCAGGGCTAATTCCTGGGTTAGGGCCGGGCTCAGGGTTAGGGCCAGGGTGGCCGAAGGGCTGGTACTGGCTCCAGGCGGCGCTCTCAAAGCTCTTCAGGATCCTCTCCACTGCGCCGTAGTTGGATCTAGAGTCCGCCGGCCGCAGGGCTGCCAGGGTCAGGGGCTTCCATGGCTGCTCGTTCATGACGCCTGGCACACGCAGTCCGGGTCCGCCGGCTCCGGGTTTATGAGTGTCCTGCGATGTGGCACGGAGGTGTTTGGCCTGCCCTCCCTGCCCGGCGTCGGTAGGAGGCTGCGGAGCCGCGGCCAACTTGACGGAGTGAGGCCTCTGTCGCGGAGCGTCGTCTTTATTAGGAATGTCTGTCAGCTCGGGTGCGGGAGTCTTCCCTGCCGGTGTCTGAGGCTGTCCAGGGACAGGCATGTCCTCCCTAGAGACGGACCGTGTGAAGGTCATGGATGGGATTTGGTGAGTGTCTGTCTGAGTCGGGGCAGGCGTGTCCTCACTGGAGACGGACTTGAGCAGTGCCAGCTTAGAGGGGCAGTTGAGGTTTCCATGTTTGTGCTTGTTCTCAGGGCAGCATGTGAACGGGGTAGAGGGCATGTTTTTAAACTGAACCCGTGGTTGGTGAGGTGCAAGGTCAGGGCTGGCAGTGGGGTCAAAAGTCTTGCCGGAAACCCCTGGTTTGGTATCGGACAGGGACCGGGCCTGGCTCAGTTTGACCACTGAACTGGGTGACCCCTGTTTGACCTCTGTAGTGTGCCGTGACGAGAGGTTCTTCTCTCCAGTCGGCCCGTGTGTGACCTTGCCACGCCCCGTCTGACCCCATGTGGTGACACCCGCTGAGGTAAGACTGTCGGGGTCGTCGCACCCCTCCTCCTCCATCCCTCGGCCCATCTCCGCCTGGAAGAGGGTCCTGTTGAACTCAGTGGTGGCCTCTTCGAGCGTCTTATTCTGACTGTGGCTTGGAGAGTTGGAGACGACAGAGGGCGACGCTAAAGTCACCCCGGCAAACATGTCTGCAACTATCAGGTCTGTTGGGCCTCCAGATTTCTCACCGGACCTGTGGTCGTGGCTGAGGTCTCGAGCGGCAGCGCTCACTATGTTGACCTCAGAGAGGCTCTTCTGGACAGGCACGTAGGTGGGCGACTTGCTGCTGCCGGTGTAGCTCCCAACACAGGACCAGCGGCTGTGACAGCAGCCAACGTTGCAGTGGGAGTTAGTGGGCACAGCGCAGGACGCAAACCCAGCGTCCGCCAGGACCTTCCCCTCGTTCTCCTGAAGCATCACTTCAAACTTCCTCACAATGGATGGGCTGCTGGCGCACTTCCTGTCCAGAAGGATACAGGGGCTGTGGCACCTCCGGCCCGAAACACTGATGGATTGTGGTTGTTGCAGGTCGTGGTCATGAGCTGGAGGAG
Source organism: Esox niger (assembly GCA_016801105.1). Taxonomy (NCBI): domain Eukaryota; kingdom Metazoa; phylum Chordata; class Actinopteri; order Esociformes; family Esocidae; genus Esox; species Esox niger. The sequence goes on along the minus strand of JACXGJ010002350.1, from coordinate 40,694 downwards.
AGGGGCTGGGTAGGTACCAGGAGGTTGTCCGAGGTGGGACTGGCGGGGGTCTCGGCAGAGGGGGGACACTAGGGGGACTGCGGTGACCTTTGGTAGGGTCATCAGCCAACAGCCAACAGTCTTCTTCCAGGCCCTGGAGGTTTCTTGCCAGCTGAGTCAGTTCAAAGCCTGGGTCCTCCAGTCTCTCTTGGATCTTCACATGGTCCGCCTCAGGGACGTGCACTGACTCTGTCTGAATCCTAGATCAAGACCCAGTCAGAGAAATAAAGCGAAGGTCATTGTCAAGCATTGGTCACTAAGTCAATACCTTACAGCAATCATTCAAGCTAATTAGAACAATCAATCAGATGTGGGCCAATGGACATAGCACAGCAAGGATCCAAGACATTTCTGAAAAGGTACAGCTAGGACAGGGAACTATATAGAAACAGGAAGTCCATTTCATTACAGATCAACTCTGCTATACAAAACACAGATCCACTAATGAAGGCACTGGATCTACTGGACTAGGGTGCAGCTTTTCCCTGTCTTGTTAATATTGAACAGTAGGTCCTGGGGTCAGGGTATCCGGGTATCAGACACAGGTTGTCTGAATTGTTACAATGCCGGCATCCAAGGATTCTCTTTTTTTAACAACTTGTGGCTCTGTCACTCCCTGTCTGTCTGTATGGCAAATCGAGCATTTTAATCATCCCAGGTTTAGAAAATTCAACGGAACCTGAAGCGTGCAACTATTTGGTTCTGGGTGCCAAGATTAGAGAGAACCGCCAGGATCCCTGTTATTTAACTCAGAGAAGTGGTCAGAAACGCCATAGTGCCATGATGTCCCAAATTCCATTCCATTCCCTTCATTCGTGAACTGCATTTGACCCGAGCTGAAAGGGACCAACTTGGCCTTGGTCTCAGGTAATGCCCCACTCTACAGTTCAAGGCAATGCTGAAGGGATAAACTCTGACCTCTTGTCTCCTGATCTCTTCCTGATGTTGTCCTGGTAACTACACAGCTCCTCACTGACACGAGCTATTTCCATCAAGGCCTGGAGAGAGAAAAGGAGAGACGGAGGAAGAGAGGGAGGGGACATACAGAGAAGACAAACAGCATTCAACAGTGAGAGAGATGTAGACTACCAAAGAAAAATATAGACTTCACAGGGTGGAACGACAGACAGAGATAGATAGAGGGAGGAGGTATACGCACCAGCTAGCAGACAGAGGATCAATAAAGACAGATGAAGACAGAGGACAGATGGAGACAGATGGAGACAGAGGACCAGTAGAGACAGAGGATAGACAAGAGACACTGGAACAATAGATACAGAGTATAGACAACAGACAGAGGAAGAATAGAGACAAAGGGTACACAAGAGACAGAGGATCGATTGAGACAGATAGAGACAGAGGACTGATAGAGACAGATGGAGAGAAAATAGATACAGACAGAGAGGAGAGACAGACCGACGAAGGACATATAGAGACTGATGTTGACAGACAGAAGACATAGAGACAAAGTCAGAAAGAGGCCAGACCAAGGACATAAAGAGACAGATTCAAAACGATAAAAGGATTACACATGGAGGCTAATCAGCCGAAGAGTATGGCTGCGATAATGGATAAGATAATGGAGATAGATGATGGAGAGAGATAGAGACGACTCACTGCGTTCAGGTCTCTGGTGTTCTTCAGGTCCATCCCTGTCCTGTATACCAAGTCTGTGTCCTGAGTTGGTTTGCCACTAACTCCAGTGAGATGTTTGCAGCGGACATTATCCTCACTCACTTTAGAGGGAGTGTCTCTGTCAAATCCTCGCCCCATCACCCCTTTCAGGATGGCTTCCAGTTCATCCATGTCAACTTCCTGGCAACAAACATAGTCTTCATAGTTGCATTGCTCCCGTCCGTTATCAAGGTGATCCTTGCGGATGCCCTGGGCAGTGGCAAGGTCATTGCTGTTCTCCTGACGGTGGCAGAGAGAGTGTTTGTGGTTGGACGGCTCGGATTGGCTGCTGCTGCTGCTGCTTTTGGGGTCGTAGGTCGAGCGTTCGCTGAGCATGCTGGATCCTGTGCTGTTGGAATGTACACTGACACTCAGGGTCACCTCCTCAGTAATTTCTCCCACAGGTCTTGTTGCACCGTCCGCTCTCTCACATCCCATCTTCACCCTCACCTCCTTGTACAGCTAGGAGAAGGACGTGGAATAAGGACATTTAGCAGTCATCCTAACTTCATTCTCATAGGGCCCTGGTTGATACTAGTGCACTATATAGGGGATAGTGGGCAAGTTAGGATGCAAATCCATTCTAAAAACGGCTTGAATTTAGGATGAATACCAATGCTTGCTGTTGGCTGGTGGGTCTGCCTCGGACGGTAGTTCCAATGTCACAACAGGACACCGGACTATGATGTCTCTGTGTCTGATATGGTGGACTATGATTGAGGAATATGATTGTGGACTATGATTGAGGAATATGATTGAGGAATATGATTGTGGACTATGATTGTGGACTATGATTGTGGACTATGATTGAGGAATATGATTGTGGACTATGATTGTGGACTATGATTGTGGACTATGATTGTGGACTATGATTGTGGACTATGATTGAGGAATATGATTGTGGACTATGATTGTGGACTATGATTGAGGAATATGATTGTGGACTATGATTGTGGACTATGATTGAGGAATATGATTGTGGACTATGATTGTGGACTATGATTGAGGAATATGATTGTGGACTATGATTGTGGACTATGATTGTGGACTATGATTGAGGAATATGATTGTGGACTATGATTGTGGACTATGATTGAGGAATATGATTGAGGAATATGATTGTGGACTATGATTGAGGAATATGATTGTGGACTATGATTTGGCCCACAGATATAAGAGGATTGGGTGCATTTATGAACTGGTTCCTTTGAACTCTGAATGTTGATTGGCTAATAACTATAGAACATTTTAACCAGGAAGTATGCTATAAACACAATCTTATTTACAGCAACGACCTTGCTGCAAATTAGGGTTAGCTGTTGTTTTTTTACTGTCGTTAACGGGTTATGATTAGGACTGGTTATGTCGTTAACTTAACTATGATTTTAACAGGTTAATAACAGTGATAATTAAGGGTGTGGGGTTTGCCAATAAACCACAGATAAGGACCGGATTGTGTTTTGTAGAATTATTATTCTGCATTTTAGTTTATTACTATGGCATTGCAAATCTACACTCAAGCAGTGATTGATCCCACACATAAAACACATCTGCAACCAGCACAGTATTAACCGAGCACCACTCACACATCGCTGTGCATAGTCAGAGTAAATGAACCCACAACACGCTCACAGGTCTGGACTGAATGAATTACCTTTCCCCTCCTACCTCTCGTCCCGAGCAGAGAAACTATTTCATGATGTGTGCATCTCAAATGGCGCCCTATTCCCTAGTATGAGTTCCCCTCTAGCGAAATGTAGCCCACTCTGTGGTGAATAATGTTTCCTAACAGATGCTGTCTCTCTCTCTCTCTGCCCCTTATGCAACGCCTGGCTGGAACGCTGCCTTTTGGGCTGCTATTGTTCAGCCTTCTCTTGCTATTCTGGAATGCCAAATGAGAGACACATGTTGGTTCAAAGCAGATTGTTCCAGTGTGTTAGCATTAGCGCCGGGTCCTTTTGTGTTGGTTCTCTCATTAGGAGGCTAATCTCCTAGCGTCTCCCAGCCGGAGTGGGTCAGATTGAAAGCCTTTGTGCTGGGTTGTCTTCTGGGCTTCCTGCGCTTGCCTCGCTGCCCACCCGTCTCCTCTCGGCCTCAGCTTTTCCTCTCCACCCCCACCCCATCTCCTCTTATCTGTCCCTCCACCTCTCCTCTGCGGCCCCCTCATCTCCCTTTCACCTTTCCCATTTCAAGGCAGAAGCCCAAGTCAGAGGCATACTCTTCACATTGTAAATCAATATTTACAGACTCCTGTCCCTTCTTATTAACCCCCCCATCCTCTCTACATCCTCCTATATTCTGAACTCCCTCTATCTTCTCCTCTCTCTCCTCAAATACATTTTAATCAATCACATTTATTTTACAAAGCCCCTTTTACATCAGCAATTACAAAGTGCTTTTACAAATACCCAGCCTGGAACCCCAAAGAGAAACCAACAACAAGAATTGATGCAAAGTAGCTAGGAGAAACTCTTTAGTAGGGTCAAAACCTAGAAAGAAACCTAGAGAGGAAACAAACTCTGAGGATGTGGCCAGTCCTCTACTGACTGTGTCTGGTGAAGATCATAAATTAATGACCTTTTTAGCCTAATCCATGTTTTTATGTGTTCAGATGACCAGCAAGTCACCTCCTTCCTCTCCTTCTGTCTCTCATCTTCCCTCCTCCTTCCTGTAGCTGAGCTAGGAGCAGCCTGTCTAGTGTTTCCCAGAGAGAGTGGGAGTTAAGGTCAAGGACCAAGCACTTTAGTGTATAGAGATATAGCGTGACAAATGATCTTCAAAGTCTTTTTCCCACTATAATGCATATTTTAAATAGTTTTATGTTTCTAACAATATGAATGATACTTTGTTTTGACCTGACATGCCTGGCCTGGCCATTTGTCTCAGATTCCTTCAGTACACTACCCAAATAGCAATTAGCTTTGCTGTAAAAACAACTGTCGAGCCAACACTCCTTAATACAATGACCATAGTTAACAAGACAACGGAAAACACGTCTGAGGCCATGCTACAGCCACACACTTTCAGAAACACAATCTGTTATTATTAGCACGCAGCAAAAACTAACAATGCCCACATTTCTGTGAAGAGTTGCATTTCAGACGAGGCTCCACAGCTGCAGAGACAGGCGATACGTTTGAACTGAAAATGCTGTTAAACCAAAACCTCCCACAGACACAGATGTCAGCTAATGCATGTGCAGTCTCCTCAGGGTCACGGCTCTAGACAAGGCCTCTTCACAGATCCTTTCCTGTCTTCCTGTCAGTGGACTTCCAGATGAAGAATATTAATTTGCGCTAACTGCCAAAAGGGGTAATTCAGACATTGACAGCGTTCCTCCTGTCTGGGCCGCTGTCGCGGGGGGATAGGCCTGATGTAGTGACAGTAGCTGTGGACAAGTGCTTTTAGCTCACTCATCTCACCTCCTCTATCTTCCTCCTCATGTCCTTCAGCTGACTCTCCCACTCTTTCCTCTCCAAGTCGAATCTCTCCAGCAGCTCATTCTTCTCCCGGACCCAGCCTCTCTCGCTGTGTTCCAGGCGGCAGCGCATGTCCATGGCGGCCGTGTGGGTGTCGGCCAGAAGCCTCCTCTGCTGCTCCCGGTCTCCCCGCTGTAGTGTGCTCTCCCTGGGCTCCGAGCTCTGAGTGTGCAGGCCAACCTCCACACCAGAACCACCTCCTCTAGCCTCCAGCTATTCAGACAGAATGAGGAGAACAGGAGGGAGAGGAGAGATGGAGCATACAAAGTGAAGAGGGAATTACGGCAAAAAAATTGAGAGATAGAGTAGGGAGTGTCAGGGAGAATAGGGAGCGTCAGGAAGAGTATGGAGCGTCAGGAAGTGTAGGGAGCGTCAGGAAGAGTATGGAGTGTCGGGAAGAATAGGGAGCGTCAGGAAGAGTAGGGAGTGTCAGGACAAGTAGGGAGAGGGAAGAGAGGGGCCCGAGAGAGGAGAGGGAGAAATCAGGGAATAGTTGGAGGAGATTGACAGACAATAACATCCTGCAGTATAACATTCAGGGTTCATGGTCATTCTGTCCCCTCTTTCTCCTCTCCCGACAGATAGAATAACACATCTAACGCTACACAAGTCATTTATTGTCGGTCTGTTTGTTTGTTTGTCTGTCTGTCTGCGGTCCTTTCTGTCTGTGGACCTGTCTGTCTGTGGACCTGTCTGTCTGTGTAATTGTCTGTCTACGTGTAAGAGGAGGTTCAGGACAAGATAAAGGGAGAGTTGTTAAAAATTTGTCCACATTGAACACCTCCCCTAGACTTCACATCAGTTGACAGTGAGAGGTTGTAGTTTAGAGAGGTCAGAATCAGTCTGGGCATCTTACTCTCTGAGATCAGAATGACTCTTTCTTAATCCTCCAACAGAAACTATTCTGGAATGAGACAAGCACAATGCCTCTCTGTAGTAGAAAGTAGACCGGCTCTGTCCCAACTCACACCTTGTTCCCTACATAGGGCACTACCTTTGACCGTGGCACTGTAATGTGGCTAGGGATCCATTTGGGATCCAGATTTAAACATCCATCTATGGTTCCTGGTCATGGCTCCTAATATAACCGGTGGCCCCTGGCTTAGGCCAAGAAGTTATGGAGTATGAACAGAACACTGTTTCTCCATGTCTCTCTCTCACACGGCCCAAATTGCACCCTGTTCCCTTTATAGAGCACTCTTTACGACCAGGACCAGTGGGGACGTAGTCCACGATATATATAACAGGGTGCCATTTGGGGTGCATACAATGGTCTTTCAACCGTCTGTGTAATTACAGTGGCTGGATAACCGAAGTTGTCCACAGTCTATTTCCAACCTTCAGAAACATCTAAATACTGTGTCCAGCAGGACAATGAAGAGGGTAAAGAAAGCACTGGAACAGAGTCTGTTCCAGGATAATGCCCTTCTTGGCAATGCACTCTGTATATTTAAAAAGGACCTGTACAAACATAATTGAAATACACAGACGTAGAGAAAGAATCACAGTGGTTTCGTATAAACACACAGTAACTGCTACTGTATGGCTGCACAGAATGTGTGTGTGTGAGTGTGTTTGTGTGTGTGCCACCCACTATTAACTATTATTATGTGACACATTCAAACAAACAATGCTTTATCAAAATCTCCAGTACATATTTCAGAAGGTATTGAAATAAGGCAGAGAGGAATATTTCTGATGCGGAGATGCCTGAAATATAGTCGACAAATACAGTATGGTAAATGCCTAGAATTTGTCTGACTAGTGTCTGTAATGATAGTAAAAGTGTATGATATGTAACATTCGTAATGAGTCTAAAACCTGTTTGTTCTATGTCTAATATTTCTATAATATGTCTGTAATAAGTGTGTAATATGTCTGTGATATTGCTATAATGTATGTAATAAGTGTGCAATATGTCACCAATATGTCTTTAATATATGTGTAATATGCCGGTGATGTGTCTATAAGAGGGATGGTAACTTGAATGGATTTAAAATATTGATCAGTGTGCCGTTTTCCCGCTCTGCTCATCTCTCCTGGGATTCAACTCGTTCGCTACTGTGTTATTAAACGCATAAACCTCTTGAGCACTATAGGTTTTTGGGCTGTTTTCACTACTTTGATATTTTGGCTTGAACAGATAATTCTGTAATATGTATTATCAACTGTTTTATGGCTCAAACATCAGCAGAGTCTCAGTGTCAATTAGAAAGACAGCCGAACAGCTTTCATAGACCCTGAAATTACTCTTTCATACGTAAACATGCCAAAAATGATTTCAAGTCAATTTAATGTTTTGTTTCCAGAATAGATTTTGGTTCCAATCCTAACTTTACACAACTTAAAGGTTAAACATTATTATTATTATTTTTGTGTGTATATATCCTTTTACTGTGTTATAAATTTACCTGAGGGTTGCACACAGAGGGGGTGGGTCTATAACATGTCTGTAACATGCCTGTAATACCTCTATAATAAGTTTGTAAAATGTTTGTTAAATGCCTGTAATAACTCTATAATAAGTCTTTCATATTTCCGTAACATACCTGTAACAACTCTATAATAAGTGTGTAATTTCTGTAGTATCTTCCTATGCCCTGGGATGCTTGGTGGTAAACCCTGGTAGCCTTGAGACAATGGTTACTTCCCAAATCGCACCCTATTCCCTACATAGCACTCTTCTTTTAACAAGGGCCTTGTGAGAATAGGGAGCACTTTAAGAAGCAACCACAAGCCATGTATCTCTGTGTATAAACTAAACTTAATCAGGATGTGGCTGGGGGAGTACAGCTTTTATGAGGAGCTAACCCCTCCCCACATTTCACCAAGAGCCAAACCAGCATTCCTGATCTGGTATGGCAATCATCAATATGGAACACAGCAGTATGAATCCACACGGAACCTTTAGAACTCTGGGGAACGACAAGTGAATTCTAGTATGTAGTGTTCTAACAGGGGATGCTGACTAGAGGAAATTGTTTGCCTTAGAGCAGTGTTCCTTTTTGTAAATAGTTATACAACACATGCTGTACAGTACTGTTTACTGACCTAGAACAAGACCCAAATGAATGACTAGGTGAGTAGGTGACTAGTGAGGTCAATACTTGCAGAACACGCAGGACACCCAGACATGAGCACATGCACACACACACCAATAAACACACTAACAGATCCACACAACAATTACACAATAACACACACAGTCATAAGATTCCAATACTGTAGTCATTCTTAAATATCAAGTCTGCTGGAGATGTGATGTTGTTCTGTAAAAGGGAAGGTCTGTTTAGGTCATCCCCTGTTCACATGACAAGCTGTGTACTGTCCCAGACTGGGGGTAGGTCTGGTTGTCTATTTGTTGGCCTATCATTCTGGTTGTCTGCCTGTCTGTGTGGTTGTCTGTCTGTGTGGTTGTATTTCTATCTTAACAGTTTTCCAAACAGTTTTATAAACAGTCAAGTCAGTGCTTCCGTTGTTTGGTATTAATGCGGACGTCTATGTATGTTTTTTGTATGTAAACTTTTCATCCGCATTCACCTACTGGACCATTACTTGGCTGTGAGCCAAAAAGACTTAGCACCTCGCCAGCAAGAGTGAGAAGTGTGGCATCAACAACCCAACTATTTATACGCTTAAAAACAGCCACCGGAGACCGACAGAGAGACGGTCTGGTGTAGAGTGATACCGTGGAGCTGTCTATTTATTGGTCTGGCATACAACGTTGTTTTTAAAGGAACACCGCATGCAGACAGAGCGGCGCCCATGCAGGCAGAAGAATGAACTGCCCTACGGCCACATCTGTCCACTGAGTGGGCATCGTGTCACGTCACACTGTGATGTATTTCACGAAGAATATTGAATTCTATTTTCCAGCAGTGGCTTGCTTACCTGTGCGATTCGGCATTTCAGTTCAGCTCTCTCCAGCTCCCATGCACACCTGTCCTTAGTGTACTGCAGCTGTAGTTCACTCCTTTTTGACTCTTCTCTCTTCACCTCCACCTGAACTTCGTTTACTACAGTTTTCAAATCCAACAAGATCCGTCTGTTCTCACCACCCTGTTGAATTCCATCAAATTAGCGTATATTGCAATTTAACAAATTATACTACCACAAAAAGTGCGTACTTGCATGAAATCGCCTCGTTTAAAACTCCGTATCCATAAAGTTAAGCTATCCGTAATGGTAGTAGTGCGCACACGTTTCAATTACTTGTATCTCAGCAACTTGTCTCAACAGGATCTCTTTCTCTTGCATCCATTGCTCCTTGTCCTGCTCGTGGCGTTTCTTAAAGTCGTCAAACTTCTTTTTTAGGCGCGAGTGATGGGTCCCTGGCTCGTGAGCTCGAACCTGTCCCCGAAGAGCCTCGACTGGTGTTCCAACAGTTCCAACAATTCCAGAAATTCCAGAATGAGAATGTTCGTAGAACTGAGTGGCGGTGGGCGGGGAAGAGAGAGTCCTGAGCGGGCTTCGACTCTTCCCTCTGCCCCTCTCTCTCTCTAGCCGGGAGCACGGAACGAATTCCCAGCCCTGAGCTGGCACGTACCCGCCGCCGCCTCCTCCCGTATGCAAACCTGACACATTTCCGAAAGCCGCATTCCACATTTCTCAACGTCCAGTGACAAAACAACATCAAATTATGACAGCCGTCAGTTGGCCGGTCCCTCCAGTAGTCATAACAGCAGAAGCATAGCCTAATTATCCGAAGCCTGCTATTTCCCCGGCCGTGTTCGTGTCTCTCACGGCTGAACCAGCAGCCCTTCCAGCTCCTGCCGCGCTGTGGGCGCAGTGCACATTTGTCTCTTCCATGTCACCGCGCCGTGACAAGGTCAACAGTCTGTCGTTCCGCGGCAGGATTTGTGGCGCGACTGCCCACTCAACTACTAGTGATATGCCATCGCCTTGATATTTTGCATTCCAAGACAAATCAAGGTGTTGAAATCATTATTCCCACAGCTATAGCTGAATTCCACGGCCGGGTAATGTGCCTAAGTCCACTACCATGTGAAGTGCGATAGGTTTAGGTTAAGTCATACTGCGAAGCCTCAAGACAGGACGACTAACCAAAAATACCCCTCGCGAACCGACGCAAGAGCTGGGAAGTATTTTTACACGCTGTAACCATGCATATCATTTTCCTCAATAACCCATATGGGTGAGTAGCGTAGGCTAGGCCTACTAGGTAACTGAGCTGGCTGGTGGCGGTAAGCACGTCCGAGCAATGGGAAGAAAGCGCAATTCATTCGTTAACGTGTGCTTGTACTGTTATGTCGCGTGATCTCAATACATTCTTGATGATTAAGAGATATCTATGCTTTCGAAAGGGTTGTGATCGACTCAAGCGTTACATGTTTTAGCGCGCTGGATGTAATTGCGATTTATTGGATTCGTATGCACAATTTTATCAACCGTGCACAGCGCTAATGCACACATAAGAACGTCAAACGCTATAAAATAACGTGTCTTCGTTGATACTGTAACCTGGTTTGCATCACTCAATGATGAAGTAGACTATGTTTTTGTATTGCTTATTTTGTAATTGCTTACCCTTACTTGCATTAACATTTTCAAACAGCTTTCTCTAAAAAATATTAGACCCCTGGAAAAAATCTTACCTGTTACGCAATTTCCAGCTGTGTAGGCCAACCTAATGTCCCAAAACGTTCTATACTTAAAACAAATCTAAAATGATCTTCTTGTCTAACAAAAATAACAATTTTGGTCAAAGTTCTCTATATTCTGATTACTTCATTGACAACTTGACCGGAGGAATTGAGAAAGCGCCGCTCGCACACAGATGGTCCTAATATATGACGTGAAATCCCTGAGGCAGGATGAAAAGTGGACCGGCGTCCCCGCCCCCGTTGTGGAGCTAAGTAGAACTTCAGGATAAAAAAGTCCATACCAAATACAGTTCTTCTCTTTATACTTGGACCAGGTGGCATTATTTGTCACACAAATTCGTGCCATATATCTGTCATGGAAATTCCTGTCTACCTCATCACGTTGCTGACATGGGGATACAAATGCATCATTGAATGTGTGCTAAAGGGCAGCTTGTTCCCTACATTTTACTACTTTTGACCAGGATTCATAGCACCCAATGAACTCTGGCCAAAGAAGGGGAATATGTAGGGAGTAGGGTTCCATTTTGGATAGTACAGTACAGTAGGAGGATTATTCAGAGTCTACTTCTAAAGCTATTTAAACAAGGATCAGTATCTGATTTCAAGGGGAGATCGACTAAGACTTTATCAGACAGTGACATGATGCCTGCACTTATTTTGGACCCAAATAATGTCAACAGAGATACTGTACAACTTCAGGGTCATTGGAGTGCACCATCTTGTGATGATCTGCTAAACATAGGCTACATCTCCATTTGGACTTGATGGCAGGGCAACTTGACTGGAAGCTACCTAGAGGGTGACCCGAATAGCTCTGGCTTTGAAGTGAAAATCTTCTGAAACGCAGGTGCTAAGACCCGGTTTGAGGCCTAGGTGCTGTGTTGATTATGTATAAACCTACATAGAGATTTTTTTAGGAGGGGTACATAGTGGCTATTTGTAGGTGTGTGTAATAACAATAATGCAAACACTGTAAAATAGTCTGAAATGCAGGTGTTAAGACCAGGCTCAATGTTGATTATGTATAAACCTACCTAGAGGCTATTTGTAGGTGTGTGTAATAACTATAATGCAAACACAGTAATAACTGTTTATAAACTGTTATAAACATACACATTACAGACTTTATGTTCATACGTTCCATGTGAACATTGTTTAGGGTCACCCTAAAATGAGATGGGTGGTCTCATGGGCTAAATAGGACGAAGGCCAGTGGGTATGTAATATTAGGTGGGATAGGTTTGCTACCTGCATTGGACTAACCTCACCTCATCATTTATAAAGTCCGACTTGGTTGTCATCAGCTTTCCAACGTGTTGAATGATTCTGAAGTGTTGAGTAACTTGGCCCGTCCTGAAATGGAATACTGTCCTGGACCTTGTGTGACCTTGGATGAATGTTCGGAATAAAATAAAATAAATAATAGAATAAAAATGGGGGGGTGGGATGTGTCTATGCTACGGGAGGCAGGCTTTACAGGACAAAGAAGAGTGTGAAGAGGAAGACGAGTTTGAATATGGTGGCGTAGGAGAGCGAGGAGAACAAGACGAGGATGAGTATCAGCAGGATGATGGGTTGGAACATCTGGGTGGATGACAGAAAATAAGATGGCAGAAACAGGAAAAAGTTAACGCAAGTTAAATAACACAGAGGTAGAGACAACATACTGTCTGTCGACGTCCTCACTATCAGTAACGTTTTAATTAAGGACATTTGTATATATATATATATATATATATATATATATATATATATATATATATATATATATATATATATATATGTCAATTTCCACCAACACCTGTGTGTGTGTGTGTGTTTGCATTAATGAACTCGTCTGGGCTTATTTATCGGTCCAACTCACAGACAGCGGTTCCTCCTCCTTGTCCTCGGGCTTGGGAACATCAAGCCTGTCTATAAACCCCTGCAGCTCCTTCCTGAAGGCCTTCATCTGAGCGTTGATCCTGTACAGAAGTTCGTGCTCCCTGATAGCGCTCCCCTCCTCCTCGTACAGCTCCCTGTTGGAGACGGCGTAGACCCGGGCCTCGGCGATGATGGTACTGGTGTCCGCTATCAGACGGTCGATGGTCCGGCCCAGTCGTTCGGCCTCGATGCGGATGTCCATCATTTGCTGGCAGTCCTTCAGGCTGCGCGGTAGGAAGCGGCCGTCCGGGGAGTACAGCGAGCGTGTCGGGGTAAGGCAGCGGAGGTTACGCACCTGATGGCAAGGGAAGCATTACGTAGCTTCAACGTCACAATAACGTTACTATGTTCAATGGGTACATTTTACATTCATAAAGCTGGAGTACTCTGATCCAAGCGTCACTCTGAATTATTCCTCTTCCAGCTCAAAAGGTTATTTGGTATCTAACTTATGAAATAAAAAAGCCATTAAGACTTCATAAAATCTACGGTTACACAGAAAAACAGGTGAAATTATATTACTGTGCTTTCCCGTATTTATGTTAGACTCATGTTTTCATTTTCTTTTATCCGCTATTTATTGATTGATTTTTGTGTTATAGGTTTTGACATAAAAGAGATGACTCTTTATGTTTAAAACTATACAAACATAGTGTATTTGTTAACTCTGACTGTAGTATTTAATCAATGTCTTTTTAAGTGATACTGAATATTAATAATATTTTTTTTGTTTAGAGTATGGACAGTTGCTACATTCAGAAGCAGTAGATTAATCACAAAGCATTACGGGTGGTAGCTACATTACGCTACGGTCCATCATTCACAAAGCATTATGGGTGCTATCTTCATTAGGCTATGCTAGAACATAAAGAATATGGGTGGGAGCTACATTAGGCTACTGTAGATCAATCACAAAGCATTATAGGTAGGTAGATACATTAGGCTACGTTAGATCATTCACAAAGCATTACAGGTAGGTAGATACATTAGGCTACGCTAGATCATAAAGCATTATAGGTAGTAGCTACATTAGGCTATGCTAGATCATGAAGCATTATGGTTGGTAGCTACATTAGGCTACAGTAGATGACAAAGCATTGTGGGTGGTTGCTACATGTGGCTAGGCTGGACAATTCACGAAGCATCATGTGTGCTCTCACCTCGTCCGAGTCGCTCTCCCCTCCGATTGGGCCTTCTCGTTTCCGGTGGGGCGGAAGACGCGACGAGGTGGAGGCATCGTCGCCGCAGTCGCTCTCGGCGTCGCTGTCCCGAGGGCTGGCCCTGATGCCCAGGTGCGATGCCAAGTCATAGCGCTGCATGTTAGACAGCAGGACACGGTTCTCATACTGAAGCTGCATCACCTACAGGGACAGAGACACAGGACGCCATTATGTAACATGTCTTCACCGTCTGGATAAAGTTCCACATTTTTATATGTAAAAGTAAATATACTTTAAAAGACAGCAACTTAAGAAAATGTGAAAGTCACCCAGTAAACTACTACCTGCGTTATAATGTAAATATGTATTACTTCAATTAAGTCAAAAGTATAATACATTTTGAATTCCAAACAAGACAGCGTGATTGTCTTGTGTTTTTGTGTGTATTTCTGGATAGACAGGGAACAACCCTAACCACCAGATCAGAGCCAGCCCAGAGGATCAGGGAACAACCCTCACAATCAGATCAGAGCCAGCACGGAGGATCAGGGAAACAACCCTCACCACTAGATAAGAGCCAGCACAGAAGATTGGGGGACAACCCTCACCACCAGATCAGAGCCAGCACGGAGGATCGTGGACAACCCTCACAATCAGATCAGAGCCAGCACGGAGGATGGGGGACAGCCCTCACAATCAGATCAGAGCCAGCACAGAGGATGGGGGACAACCCTCACAATCAGATCAGAGCCAGCACAGATCCAGACCAGGGAACAAACCTCACCACCAGATCAGAGCCAGCTCAGAGGATCAGGTAACCTCTCTGTAGTGTTTGAATTAGAGCCCTTTCCTGTCCAGCAAAGCTTTGAAAGTAGTTATAGTGCAGCTCTGATCTGGGATTGCATATTAATGATAAGCTGCAAGCCTGTGCCATTGTCTGAAGAGACAATTAAGCTAAAAAAGATTCCACATTTTTTATTTGGCCATGACTGGGGTTCATTTCTTGATGATACTGGACCAACATGTCATGAACAGTACCTCAAGATTTGAGGTATTGAAGTATTTCTACTTAGTTACATTACACCACTTACATTTTATATTTATTATGTGCTTAAAGACAACATCATGGTGTTAAGGAGTAAGTGAATCTCCCCGAATAACATGATGGTGTTAAGGAGGGTGATTTAGTCTCCCTGTATGACCCCATGGTGTTAATGAGAGTGATTTAGTCTACCTGTATGACACCATGGTGTTAAGGAGGGTTATTTAGTCTCCCTGTATGACACCATGGTGTTAAGGTGGGTAATTTAGTCTCCCTGTATGACACCATGGTGTTAAGGAGAGTGAATTAGTCTACCTGTATGACACCATGGTGTTAAGGAGAGTGAATTAGTCTACCTGTATGACACCATGGTGTTAAGGAGGGTTATTTAGTCTACCTGTATGACACCATGGTGTTAAGGTGGGTAATTTAGTCTCCCTGTATGACACCATGGTGTTAAGGAGAGTGATTTAGTCTACCTGTATGACACCATGGTGTTAAGGAGGGTTATTTAGTCTCCCTGTATGACACCATGGTGTTAAAGAGAGTGAATTAGTCTACCTGTATGACACCATGGTGTTAAGGAGGGTTATTTAGTCTCCCTGTATGACACCATGGTGTTAAGGTGGGTAATTTAGTCTTCCGGAATGACATCATGGTGTTACGGAATGTGATGTAGTGTCTGCGTATGACATCATGGTGCTTACTGACTTACCATTATGTTAGCCAAGGGACCATCCACTAATACTGGATATAATAACGTAAGAGCTTCATAGGTACTATAGTCTCACATGTGGCCTCACCTTGCCACTGAGTTCGTTGATCTGCAGCCTGGCAACCTTCAGTTCCTCCTGTAAAACCTCCACTTTGGCCCCGTCTGCAGCTCCCCCACCTCCACCTCCTCCACCAGCATTACCAGCGCCGTGCCTGGAGCCCTCCTTGTACTTCAGCTTGTTCAGCTCCCCTGTCACCTGTTTAAATCCATTCAGGGTATTAACAGCAATATACATCCACAGGAAGCCACTTACTTTGGAGGAGTAATTGCCATGACTGCGATATAACTGTGACAATGTGCTCCGGATCAGAATTAACGAAATCAGTGGTTCTAAGCCAGGTGAATGTTTCTCGGGCCGTCCTCCAGTCGTGTAACAATGTCAGGACAGGGGGGTGTGGGACATAGCGAAATGTCTTCAGTTACACGGCGACAAACATTGAGATAAATGACTAAAACAGGCCTCTGAGAGACACAGTCACTGCCGCCCAATACAGCCCCATCACTGAGGCCATGAGTGTGGGGTTAGGGTTACGCTGGCCACATCGACAGTGCCCTGAGAACTTGGGTGGTTTTTTGGACCATTGTCTCCATGTGATCCAGAGTCGGGGGTATGTGTGTCGGACAAGGTGGCCGTGTCTCATTGACTTATTGTGCGGTGAAGGCCCGCTCCGAGCACTGTGTGTGTGTGCTGGTGAGTGCCTCCTAGTCGGGCAAACGATGTGATAACAAACAGGACAGCATGGCAGGAAGTGCATCGGAAGCCACATCTCCATCTTTGACTCTCCAGGGAGGTACTGATGGGGGGATTTTGCGATGAGGCTAGGCCCTAGTTAGGAATGGGACAACGAAGAAAACTGGGATTAAAGTTGGGAACAAAAATACTTCATGAGGTAATTGAGACGTAAACAAAAAGGTCTGCAAAAGTCTGCAAGAGTGACTCTACTCCCTCCGTACATGAAAGCCCCGTGACACCTGGTTGATAGCAGTGTATCATATAGGGAATAGGGGGCCATTTTGCACTCACCTTCTTGTTATCCTCTTCCACGTCTTGCAGGTTCCTCCTGAGCAGCTCCGCCTCGTCCTCCACCAGCTGCAGCTGCTGCCGGAGTTCTCTGAGCTCCTCCCCCTGCTCCCGGCTGCAGCCGTGCTCCGATGAACCCCCAGACACCTCCTCCCTGGTAACACATCAATAAATACATTAAAACCAGCGATCGGTTGATCACTCAAATCGCTCCTGTCCTTTCCCGCCTGTGACAGGCAGAGGGGTGTTGTGATGGTCACAAGGTGGCTGCCGATCCTGGCAATGTTCCTCAGGAGGATGAGGCACCACAGTCACCTTCCAGCCCTCTCTTTCCCTCTTATTGCTTCTCTTTCTTTGTTCCTCCCTACCCCCCCCTCCATCTCTTCCTCCCTACCTGTCTCTCATGTCCTCCAGTTCAGCCTTCAGTCCTCTGTTTTCGACCTCCAGCTCCACAATCTTCCTCCCCAGGATGTTGGCTTCCTCCTCCACCAGACGAAGCCTCAGCTTGAGCTCCGACTCACGGGTCGTGGCTGGTCCCCCGGCCTCACCCTTGGGGAGGGGGCTGTCTACATCCCCGTAGAAGGACCGGTACTTCTGGAGCTCTTGTTCCAGGCGATCTTTTTCCTTGTCAATCTTTGCCATCTTCTTCCTCATGAGGACAGCTTCCTCTTTGATGAAGGCCAACTGGCACTTCAGATCCTCATTTTCCTCCTGGGGAGAGAGGAACATGACTCTGCCTGCTGTAACACTTGGCCGAAAACCAGATATTGTGAAAAAGATATAATTCCAACCTATTTAACTATTTAGTACTAACCACATACTGTATAACTATTTAGTACTAACCACATACTGTATTACTATTTAGTACTAACCACATATTGTATAACTACACAGTTCTGACCACATACTGTAACTATACAGAACAGACCACATACTGTACTCACAGTACTACTTTACTAGGAAATATTTTCCCATTCAGTCAAACACACACAGAAACAAGCTAAAACAGTGGATGTAACCTGTGGGTGTGTTGTATAATACAGCATGTGTTTAAAGCTTACTTCTGTTGGCGTTTGTGGAATCCTTTTCTCCTTCTGAACATCCTTGCCACCTCTTCTCTTCAATGACAGCTACGGGAAGCAAACAGGTCACTGTCCGTTAGTCCGTCAACATGGACCAGTATACAGGACTCAGCGGAATCAGTTACGGACAGCGTAAGCCAGACCCATCCACGCCCTCAACTCCCCACTCTGACGTAACCCAGCCCCCATGCAGCATCACCTCCTTGGCCTTCTCCAGCTGGTTGTGCAGGGCCTGTTTGGTCACCTCCACCTCAATCAGCTGTTGTCTCAGCCTCTCGTTCTCCTCCTCCGTCTTCGTCCTTTTCTCCTCCACGTTCTCCAGCTCGTGGTGCAGACGCACAGACACGTCCTTCGCTACCTGGAGGGGAGACGGAGAGAGGAGGAGAAAGAAGGAGAGGAGGAAACGGAGAGAGGAGAGAGGAGTTAGAGGGAGAATGGGAAATGGAGTAGAGGAGGGAAAAGTGAGAGGTGGAGGTAGTGGAGAAGGGAGGATGGAGAGGAGAGCAGGGAGAGAAAAGAGCCATGTCATTCTGGTAAAGTTAACCTGAACAACTGATCAATATCATTGTCTGTCCGCTGCCATTGATTGGATTAGACAACTCATCCATCGATCAATACTGCCCTGCGCAAAACACAATCAGATTTTTGTGTCCTACTTGTGATGTCAGCCTTACTTGTCAGCCTGGGAGAGCTGGGTCATGCAGCAAACAACGGATCGGCAGGAAGAATACGAAATACTTGGTATTCATCTCTGGAAGACCTTGGCTTGCTGATGACCCAGCTCTGGTATTACTCACCAACGAACACCTCAAACCCAATATAGACAGACTACTGCACTTTGGCAAGCAAGTCATCCAGTCCATCCATTGCAAAGTCATACCCAACAACATCACCACAGCAAAAGCAATCAAAATGAAATCACCAGAGCTGGAAATGACCTATGGTTTTACCTACCTAGGGAGCATTAGCATATGCCATGATAGAAGCACCAACACACATCTACACTAGTATCAACAAAGCAAGAACAACCTTTGCAAAGTTGAATATGAAAAAATGGACGATAATGCACAAACACACAACAGAAACATATACCAGTGCTTGGTACTTTTGACAATCCTTTATGTTTCAGAGTGCTAGAGAATGACGGAAGCAGACCAGCTAAAAAAAACACCTCTAACAGAAGGATATTACAGGATATTTGAACAAAACACAACTTTGAATGCAAACCTCTCTATATTGAAACCAATGTTCTTAAACATACACTGCTAGATTAACACCAGCCTTCTTTGACGAACACCAACCTCTTTAGATTAATACCAAACTTCTTAGATTAAAACCAATCTTCTTAGATTAACAACAACCTTCCTAGATGAACAACAAACCTCTTAGATTAACACCAAACTTCTTAGACTAACACCAACCTATTTAGATACGCACCAAACCTCTTAGATTAACACCAACCTTCTTAGACTAATACCAACCTATTTAGATACACACCAAACCTCTTAGATTAACAACAACCTTCTTAGACTAACATCAACCTATTTAGATACACACCAAACCTCTTAGATTAACACCAATTTTCTTAGACTAACACCAACCTCTTTAGATTATCACCAAACCTTTTAGATTACCACCAATCATTTTAGACTAACAACAACCTTCCTCGATTAACACCAACCCATTGACCTTCTTAGATTTACAACCATTTTAGGTTAACACCAGCCTCTTTAGATTTACATCAGCCTTTTTAGATAAATACCAACCTTCTTAGATTTAGTTTAATGCAAAAATTATCCCACCTTGAGTGGAATGTAAACATTCTTTCAACTGTCAGTTGCTCAGAACGAATATTTTGCGGGGTGGAAACATTAAAAAAAGACAAAATCTGACTACTGTGAGAGGTGAGGTGGATAATAACAACACATTCAAACCGGCAACCCTCATTTTCTATTCTACTTTTTAGCACAAATTTGTTCACTTTTCAAAGCATTATCATACTATAGATATCATATCAGGGTTGTAGCAATGTATACATATCTGTAGGTTGGGGAAACTTCTCTGGGCTAACATTAAACCAACAGTCCCCTCCAAAAGTATTGGAACGGCAAGGCAAATTGCTTTGTTTTTGTTGGTCATTGAAGACATTTGGGTTTAAGATCAAAAGATTAGTATGGGACAAGATTTCAGAATTTCAGCTTTAATTTCCTGGTATTCACATCTAGATGTGTTAAACAACTCTGGACCTACCACGGTTTGGTATTAGACCACAGCATTTTTAGGTGAGCAAAAGTAATGGAACAAATAAACTTTAAGTAAATAACATTTACTATTTGGTGGCATAACCCTTGCTTGCAATAGCTGCCTCAAGCCTGCGACCCATCGACATCACCAAACTGTTGCATTCTTCATTTGTAACGCTATTCCAGGCTTTTACCGCAGCTTCTTTCAGTTCTTGTTTGTTTCAAGTGTTTCTCCCTTCAGTCTCCTGTTAAGGAGGTGAAATGCATGCTCTATTGTGTTAAGGTCAGGTGATTGACTTAGCCAGTCTAAAACCTTCCACTTTGTTTTGTTGGCAGTGTGCTTTGGATCATTGTCCTGCTGCATGATAAACTTCCTCCCGATTAGTTTTAATGCATTTCTCCATAAATTGGCAGGCAAAAGTTTCTGTACACTTCTGAATTCATTCTGCTGCTACCATTAACAGTTACATCATCAATAAATATGAATGAGCCTGTTCCCGAAAGCAGCCATGCACGCCCAAGCCAGGACATTACCTCCACCATTCTTCACAGATGAGCTTGTATGCTTCGGATCATAAGCAGTTCCTTTCTTTCCCCACACTTTGGCCTTTCCATCACTTTGGTAGAGATTAATCTTGGTCTCATCAGTCCATAAGATTGTGTTCCAGATCTTTTGCGGCTCATCTCTGTACTTCTTTGCAAATTTCAATCTGGCCTTCCGAATCTTACAGCTGAGTGGTTTGCATCTTGTGGTGTGGCCTCTATATTTCTGCTCTCTGAGTCTTCTTCGAACAGTGGATTGTTATACCTTCACCCCTGCACTGTGGAGGTCGTTGACAGCTCTCTGTCATCAACTACTGTCGTTTTCCTTGGCCGACCTGTTCGACGTCTGTTGCTCAGTACACCAGTAGTTTCTTTCTTTTTCAGGACATTCCAAATTGTTGTGCTTGCTAAGCCCAGTTTTTGTCCAATGGCTCTGGTTGATTTTCCTTATTTTCTCAGCTTGACAATGGCTTGCTTTTCTCCCATAGACAGCTCTCTGGACTTCATGTTGGTTCATCCTCTTTAACAAGAAATGCAGTCTTTAAAGGTTTAAACCAAGGATGGAAACTTAGACTAGTCATGCAGAGCTATTTAATGTTTGAACAATCAACCTAAACGGCAACACCTGGGCAACAAGAAACATCTGTCAGTCACATGTTCCAATAGTTTTGTTAACTTGAAAAATGGGTGGGTTCTCATACTCCTCATTTGATCTTAAACCCAAATGTCTTCAGCGAACAACAAAAACAAAGGAATTTGCCTTACCGTTCCAATACGTATGTAGGGAATAGTGTCTAACCATTAAGACAGCGTCGTACCTTTAGGTCCTGCTCCAGCGCCCTCAGAAGCTCTCCATCCACCTCTCCTGTCTGAGCAAACCTCATCCTCTTTCTCTCCGCCTTCCTGAGGCGGTACTGGAGGATCCGGCAGTTCTTATTGGCTCGCTCCAGCTCGCGGCGCATGTCCTGCAGCTGACACGCGTCCTCTTCATAGAACGTGTCCCTCATCTCGTCCATCTCCGCTCTCATCTCCTCGATTTCAGCCTGACGCAAAAAACGTGAGAGTGAAACGGGGAGGTGGACACCGCCATTATAGAGGCAACACTGAAACCCAGGTTATACTGTACAATATCCTGTTATTAAATCCACTTTAGTATCCACTAGGTGCAGCAGTGACAGAGACATGTGAGAAATAAGGGAGGTGTTGCCTTGACGATATAATCTAACAACAAGGTTACAGCATGCTGTCATTAAACCCCTACAAATCAGAGCCATGGGGGACACAAGGACATCCTTTCAGCTCAAAAAGAGGCAGGGGGAGGGACAGCAATGGCTGAGTTTAAAATACAAAGCATGGAGCTAAAAATCATGCATTATTCAATCAGGTGCCTTCACATTTTCAAATGCACTGGGTCAGAAAATTGCCATGTCAGTCTTGGGAAACTGAAAACACATGCAGGCCATGGGGCAAACTTTTTTAAACTCATCAGATGCAATTTCTACCATCCCCCCAAAAAGATTGCAATAATGTTTATTAATTGTACCGTTTTTTGTAGCACAAAACATTAATTTACTGGTATAACATTCGCCCAGCACAGCCAGAATAGGACTGGCCACCTCTCAGAGTCCGGTTCCTCTCTAGGTTTCCTCCTAGGTTCCGACCGTACTGAGGAGTTATTCACCACGGTGCGTTAATTTCTTGATGTAGCCTGCTCTTTGGGGTTTTAGCCTGGGTATTTATATAAGCACTGCTGATTTCAACTGCTGATGTAAAAAGGGCTTTATAAAATACATTTGGTTGATTGATTGCCAGATAATAAGTATTTGAATCCTGAAAGAGGACATGAACAGACTTTAGCAACTCTTAATTAGAGTATTCAAGTCTAAACACTGTCTAAAGACAATCTGCACTGAGGTAGTGAGCTTTTTTTTAAGTAATTGTTTAAAATATTTACTTCTGTTCACTTCTAATGAAGCATGTCTTGTTTCAAATGAGACTTGCCAAAAACCCACCCATTGATATTACATTTACACTAATTTCTTGATTTGAGATTTCTGACTAAGCCCCATTTCAGTCCCCCCCACACACACACACACCCGATGCAGTATGTACAGGTGAGATAGACACTGCCTTTATAGAGGCATGACATAGCCAATGCAAGACACAAAATCCACTCCAATCTTTGCTTGGTAATACATAAAAAAACATACCTTTAGCTCGTCATTTTCATCTTCCAGTTTCTCTATCTCCTCCTGCATAAGCTGGTCCGGCTCCGGCATTGGCTCGGGCTCGTTAACGATGGCATCCGGGGAGAGATCGTCGGGTTCATGCAGTTCTATAACCGGCTCCGGTGGAGACGGCGTCTTCGATTGCATCTTTTCCCCACCTTTCTTTAAGCTCTTATTGAGGTGAAACTGGATAAGCTCAGACTGCAAACATCCTTCCTTCCAGAACCCAGGCCCGCAGCCAACAGTGCTCTTGTTGGAGTTCTTTTTGTTACCGGTGGCTGTGCTGCTTGCTTCTTCTCCTGCCCCTCCTCTTGGGTTTTTGCTTTTTAATTTAGGGGATTTCGATGAACACGGCTGATCGGAGACGACGCGAGTTGTGTCGCCCTTATAGCACGATACGTCAGAGCACCGTGAGTCTTCAGACTGATAATTGCGATCTTCTCCCACCCCTCTGTGGCTTGCAGCCGCAGCCGACCGGTTCAACGGGTTGTCAGCACCGCCGGAGTGGACAGCGGCTGCCGCGCCTGCCGCGCCTTTGGAGGAAGACTGTCTGTCTTTGCCGGTGGCGGTTGAAACCGGGGAACTACCGCGGCTGCCTCTTCCTGCTACTCCCTGCTTTGACGTGACACCCTTCGACGAAGTAGTGCTTTTGGGTGTCGTTTTAGTTCCGCCGCTGTCTTTGCCGCCAGCCGGGGAGGCAGACCGCTGCTGATGCTGCTTTCTGTTGCTATTGTCGGGCTGGTTCAGGCTGCGGGAGTCGGCAGCGCCGCTTGAGGCTGGGTTCATGGTGTCATATAGGCGACGACCGGACGTTCAGTTCAATATCCTCGTCAACATCCACACCACATGCCCCAAACAGCCCCTCCCTGTGTCAGTCCGGATGAAAATAATACAATTACAAGATTGTTATCAATAAATGTACGCGTAGAAAATGGCAAAGGTGACTGAATTCACGTCTGTACAGCCACATCACATTTCCTTCTTCATTCCCCGCCTGGCCTGCATGTTAGTTTATCATTAAGCTATTTATTGACAGGGAAGAGTAAAAGTGGGAAAGGATAATGTGTGCGGGAGAAGAAGTAAGCCGGAAATGAACCCATGTAGCAGCGGTAGGACCTGCGTGTGCACAGGAGGCAGGGTTGAACCGCCGGACCACCTTAGGCTACCTGTCTACTCTACCAAGTTATCAAATCGTTATTGAAGGAGACAACACATTTAGCTATAGACCGAGGCGATTGGACGCCCAAGCTACACGGGAGAGAGAAAGACAGCATGCTATTTTGAGAGCTCATGAAATATAAAACGTATATGTATGTAAAGTGCACCTTCGCGGAGGCACTCGGCAATTTCAGCCATGCTTGAAGTTGACTCAGCACTTGATCAAAACTCGGACCATAGCCTATACAACCCCGACCATCCAAATCCCGCATTCGAGTCTTCAGTAATCCGACTAGGTCTACGGCGATAGCCGTACACGCGCAGGGAATGACAGAGTAGGCCTGAATTGTAAATCTTATCAACCAATTAAATTGTGGCCAGCCATCTCACTGCTGATCTTCCACCTCCCTATCTCCTTTCTATTGCTCTCCCTTTTCGTCTCGCTCTCTCAATCTGTCATTTAAAGACAGGACTATCGGAGGTCTGACCTCCAGAAGTACACACCTTCGAGTCTCAAGGAAAATGTTTCGAATTATTTGTCAGGCTCGTGCCAGTCATTCCACTCCCGCCGTAGGTCACGTTCGATGAATCATTATTCAACCGGATGGAAAGGATAAAACCGTAAAAAAAGCGACAACAGGAAGACACTAAACTACACCATGACACTTGGCCTGTGTAACACTGACACAGTAGTTTACGGTGAGACTTTGGCAAGAGGGGTTTAATACAAGCTTGTAATTGATAAGCCATCCTTGTGTGTAGCGCAATTAGACTCGTTTCTGACACAAAGCAGCTACATTGGGTCAGTGTTTTATTGAAGAACACAACTGATTTACACAATTACAACACTCGTCCGTTATATTCGTAGAACATATACCTCAATCAAATAAATATACTGTTGATGAACCAATTAAAACAAAGAATATTATTTTAAAGGGCATCTTACCAGCAGCATCCCGGCTACATCGATGGGGAGGAAAAAGAGAGTCGGGACCAGAGCGCACGGCCCGACCACTTACTAAAACGGTTTTAATATTCATGATCATTACGTCACCTTAGGGAGTGGCTCAGGGGTAGAGAGAATGAGAGTAACCGGAAGATATAAAAATTCGATTTTCGCACAAGGTTGGACTCCTTCAAGATACAGAAAAATAACGTTTGAATGACTCTTAATGTAATATTGTTTCCCACCTCTAACTCTCCTCACCCTCCCCCCCTCTCTGTCACTCTCCTACTTCCCTCCACTCTGTCCATCTCCCACTCTGCATCTCTCTGTCTCGCTCACCCTCTGTCTCAATTCAAAATACTTCATTAATATAGATAGTTGTATGACTGACATTGTGAAATACATGAAATACTAGTGGTCAGACCAATGGCAGACATCCAATAATTAAACAGAAGGCAAGAATTATGTAAATAATATGAAACCCTGTTGACTGCTAACAGCTGCTGCAGCAAAAATAGTGATGACAACAGGAAAACATTAAATACGCATTTTAAACAGAAATAGTAGGATGCTTCTGATGCTTGTGAAATTACTGAAAAGGCTCAAGGTGGGACATGAGAAACCAAAGACACTGTTTAATTGGCTGTTTTTCAAATTTTGGATATAGGCCAGATTTTTGGCTGACAAAAATACACTTTTACTTTTCTTTACAGAATAAATGACATCTTCAATTCTAGTTAATTTTAAGATATACTATTGGAATTGTTCAGAACCATGATTCATAATTTTGTTAATAATACAGGACATTTTTTTCCTGAATCTTTGTGCTCAAATCCAGTTCAGTGATGGAGAAGTCAAATGGATATTGGCTATCCTTTATTATGATTTAAATTTTTGTAATTTGTCATTGAAATGTTTGGTGTATTATGTAATTCTTTTAGGTAAAGGTTAATGATTTGAAGGGAAAAAAATCTGTAATGGTTAACTACCTTGATTTTTGGTTATTTCTTAGTTTTTTCGACAACTGGAAGAATGAAGGAGGGACTGTGTGAGACCATATGCAGCAAAAGAAGGTCCTGTTGATGACATTTGAACATCACAGGTACATAAACATTCCAATAAAATAAGTAGAAACAATTGAGCACCTGTAGCACTCTTACAGTTTAAGGGTCCATGGTAACATGTCCTCTTGGATGTGTTCATAAGAGATCCAGTGTTGAGGGTATCCATGGAGACCGATCTGGGATTAGGTCTGCTCTGTTTTGATTCAGTCTGGTGGATGAATCTGTCTTTTATCAGTCATTTTCTGAGGGTAGATAAGATAATTATTTGGCTTTCTACCAACGCAGACGCCCTGAGGAATTTTAGGGTTTGAACACCCCATCACCGCCCCCGCCTCTGGGGCTGCCCAAGCCCGGTCCGTCCCCAACACTCACCCGCTCTCCTCCAACCACACTACTCTCATCTTCATCCATCCAGCCCTCCTCCTCTCCCCCCTCTCTCCACCCATCTCTCCTCCTGTCATCTGTCAGGACGTGAGTAGATGACAGATGTCAATATCCCTGCAGGGCGCAGCTAGTTCCTCTCAAGTGAAAACCACTCAACGTGAATCACCCCTTGGATATCTTTTCTGCATCTTCCTGAAAATCCAGTTATGCCTCTAAATGCACCCCAGATGTCTGCATCCAATTCTGCCTTCTTCTTAGGCTGGCTTTGATTTTAAAATATAGAGCGCCAAAAATGAGGATGAGAGTGATTTGAGCTTATTTTTTAAACGAATGCCTCAGATGGATGCAATTAAAGATCCTGTATGGAAAGATTCTGTGTTGGGAGATTCTGTTTAGGAAGATCCTGAATAGGTAGATCCAGTACAGGAAAATCATGTTTAGGAATATTCTGATTAAAATGATCTTGTACAGGAAGATTCTGTATCGGACGATCCTGAATTGGTAGAACCTTTATATGAAGATCCTCTTTAGAAAGATCCTGGTTGGAAAGATCCTGAATA
Source organism: Esox niger (assembly GCA_016801105.1). Lineage (NCBI taxonomy): Eukaryota > Metazoa > Chordata > Actinopteri > Esociformes > Esocidae > Esox > Esox niger. The sequence goes on along the minus strand of JACXGJ010002350.1, from coordinate 13,746 downwards.
ATTAGAACCTTTATTGGAAGATCCTGTTTAGGAAGATCCTGAATGAAAAGATCCTGAATAGTTAGAACCTTTATTGGAAGATCCTGTTTAGGAAGATACTGAATGGAAAGATCCTGAATGGTTAGAACTTTGATAGGAAGATCCTGTTTAGGAAGATCCCGTTTAGGAAGATCCTGAATAGAAAGACCCTGAATAGTTAGAACCTGTATAGGAAGATTTACTATAGCAAGCACGTTTATTTACATAGCACAATTCATACATAGAAGCAATTCAATGTGCTTTAGAGTGAAAATAGAAATAAGGCAATAGAATCAAAACAGTCAGATCCATCAAAAGCAGATTGTTAAATTTACACAGAGGTTATTCCTCTGATAGCACCAGAACTTGCATTACAATTAGAAAAAGATAGCAAGATATACATTTAATAACAAAATAAATCAAGAAGAGAAATATAAAATACTGGATATTAATAAAACATAGAATAAAAATAGGAAGACTGTAGTATAGGAAGACTGTAGTATAGGAAGACTGTAATAAAGGAAGACTGTAGTATAGGAAGACTGTGTTATAGGAAGACTGTAGTATATGAAGACTGTAGTATAGGAAGACTGTAGTATAGGAAGACTGTAGTATTGGAAGACTGTATTATAGGAAGACTGTAGTATAGGAAGACTGTAGTATAGGAAGACTGTAGTATAGGAAGACTGTAGTATAGGAAGACTGTATTATAGGAAGACTGTAGTATAGGAATACTTTAGTATAAGAAGACTGTAGTATAGGAAGACTGCAGTAAAGGAAGACTGTATTATAGGAAGACTTTAGTAAAGGAAGACTGTAGTATAGGAAGACTGCAGTAAAGGAAGAATGTATTATAGGAAGACTGTATTATAGGAAGACTGTGTTTGTAGCTGATGTTTGTATCTGCCCATCAGGGTCTTTGGTGTAGTTTTATCAGCAGACTTGAGGACAGGAAGTGAAAGGCAGCCTTCTCAGCATGTGAGATCACCACCACAGGGAAAGAGATGGTGAGACCAAAACGATGGGAGGAAGTCAAACGAAATGTGAAGTCATATCCAATACTGATCAACTCCTGTGTCTTCTAGGAAGAGTTATGCTGTTTGCAACCACAGCAGCCAATCATGTAATCTGTTGCTATGGAACAAGGCCCTCCAATGGAGCATAGATGACATGATAAATATAATAAATGTTTTGCTTGTTTATTTATCCTACCCCACTATGTTTAGTAGGCTATAATGATATGCATATTGTGAAAACACTAGTTATCACTCTAAATGTGGTTGGTTATTTTGCCTTCTAACTTCGAGTGGCTTATTTCACCTGCTTTAGCAATGTAGTCAGTGTGTTTGCTGTGCCAATAAAGCACTTTTGAATCTCCATTAGTGGGAAAAACAGGCCAGAACAACCTTACATGACAACCCCCCAACCCCCCCAAACCCGTTTAGGTTCTCCCTGCTTTCCCTCTCCCCATCACCAGGAACAATGACCTCATGTCCATCCTCCTCTGGGCCACTTGGATGCATAGCTGAAAATCACTAAAGCTGACAAATGTAATCCTCTTTTTTCCTGGTTTGTGTGACGTTTGCAGGGTCCCAGTCACCAATATGGAAGGTTACTAGGGGATACATGTTCCCCCAAAATGCTACCCAGCAATCGCTGCCTTCAACACCGGACTATGAGGATAGAAGGGAGTGGTCTGTTTGGGGTCTCAGCTGTGAGTGGGAGGAGCCAAATGCTGTGACAGCATTATAATGAGACAGTCTGTCATCAGATCCCCTGCAAGGATCAATGTTTCAACATCACTCCAATTTATCTGGTACTACAAGTTAGATGTCTTCTTCTGTGCTACCATTGGTTCTGGTGAGGACAAACGTTATATTATGGGTATTTCTCCAGGTAAGTATTCTAAGAACAGCAACGACCTCGGGCCAGTAAGGGTTAACAGTATTGCTCAGGGACAGCGCTATTTTCCACCTTGTTGGCGCGGGGAGTAGAAGCAACAACCTTCTGTTTATCGTCCCAACTCTCCCCAGGAAATGGAGACATATTTTTTATGTCTTCAGTCATCTTTAACATGTTTCCACCTCAAAAATAGGATGTTGGAACGCAGCTCAGGCATTTATTTTACCGCTGCTATGTCATATTAATTCTCTCCGCTACATGTGGATGATGGCCTTTCTGCTGTATCCAGTCCCCGAGGAATAGAAGTGTGTGGGAGGAGAGGTGGGAGGATCCCTCCTTAATGATCACCAAATAACAGCCCTGGGACAGTTTATGGAACGGTGAAATAAAGATGTTTCTGTGTGCCTACATTTTACACATAACCTATAGAAAAACAACTGTGAGTTATGTGAGGACAGGGAGCCTCCTTTTGGAACGGCGGAGATGTTCAGATGGCAGTTATTGAGGAAGTCAGGGAGAAGAACCACGCGGCTTGGTGAACGTTTAAGTTAATTTATTTCCTGTGTACAATTATGAAAGTTTTACTCTGGATAAGAGAACAACGCAGAGGCCATTATTCATCTGCTTCTCCGGTATTACAAACACCCACGCATCAACTCTGTGGGCCATTGGGAGGGTGTGTGTGTGTGTGTGTGTGTGTGTGTGTGTGTGTGCGTGTGTGTGTGTCTGTCTGTGAGGTTTTGTGTGATGGGGGAGGTGTGAGAACCCCCCCCCCTTCAATTTAGAACCACAGCTGTGTACAGTTACCATGGAAACCTTTGTCTATCTTCAGCTAGGGAGTCCCCCCCAAGGATAACATCTATTCAAAGGACAGGCTGAAGCACAAATGGCACCCTAACCCCTTGGAAGCCACAGGGCTCTAGGCAGAAGTAATGCATAATGTAGGGAATAGGCTGCTATTTGGAACAGAAACCTAGTGGTATTCAATAAGGATTCTCCCTCTCACTGCAGAACTTCCCATTACGACTAGGTGAAAGCAGCATGGCAGAAACTGGGATCTTTCATGTCTGAATGTGTTGGTGGAAATTAGGAAAATCATATGGACCACTACTTCGGAATGAAACATTTTTCTCTGCATTCTGAACATGTTAATTTCTAGTGTGACCACGACGCCCTCTGCTGTTGATTGGAAGAATGGCGGCCTACCACCCCCACATCCTGAATTTGTTCTGAAGCAACTACAATTCTGAGCAATTGTTAATTAAACACAAATATTAATTGTGAAAATACAAAATATTTTAATGAGAGACAAACACACACACATTCATGTACAGGCATTCTGTTTATTTGTATCCATGATTGTTTAAATAAGTCATGATAATTTAGAAAAGAACATACAGGCTGTTTCTGGACAGAAATTCGGTCAGTTCATTGCAAGCTGCTATGCACTTTTCAAAACTGCACAATGTACAAAATAACACAGTGTATATTTACAAAACCTAACAAAAAGAAGATATTCCAAGAACACATAAGCACAGACAATTCAGAAATAAAGTCACATATTTACATTTCAAATAGAAACAATAAATAAATAAAAACGAAATAATGTTTAATTACGTCACTTGATTCATAATTAAATGTGTGGATACAGAGCAGACAAGCTGCATTGTTTTGTACTCTAAATGTATCACAGTAATACAGACAGAGTGTGTCCTTTACAGTAACTACAGACGGTTCCTGTTCATACTGTATAAATATCATACCTATTGAACATCCCAGTTGACAATTGTTAATATGCCCTAACGGGTGGCAGCGTATTCGCAGCTCGCATATTATGTCTTGTTAGCTTTGCTCACCAAGTAAGACAGGTCGTGATGTGTAGAGGCAACCAGGACATTACAGTAAATGAAAGACAGGCAAACATGAAACCTTTTTTTCTGACTATATGCATCTGCCTCCTCTGGGGTACAAAAGTGATTCAACACAATGACAGATGCTAATGAACAGTGGACAGTGCTGTTAATAATAATACAACTGATAAACCCAATTATGTGGTGGCACGAAGCCTAATGATTAGAAGAAAGGACCACAGACACGGCAAGCTGAAAAGTCTGTCATTCTGACATCTGAGCAACGCAGTAACAACAAGTAATGTTGTCCCTGTGGATCGATCTGGACATGACCGTCTGCTAAATTACTCAAATGTTATTATACAGATGACAAGTTGTAACAGGATGAATCTGAGCTTGCTTTTCACCAGGGCGTGTCCACTTGACAGCAAGCGTGGCCATGTTAGCTTAGCCTGGCTTATAATAAACATGAACCATTGGCGAATGTCTGGGGCATGTAACTTAAACCTTTACAACGCTCTCTCTTCCTCTCAAAGAAATATATGCGATAGCAAAGATCAAAAAGATGTAGTGTTCCAAATCTCCCAGAACACTATCTCGCGGTCATCCACAGAGTTGTCGGAGTCATGGAGATGGTCACCTCCTACCGTAGCCTGGTGGTGTCAAGGTTTTTATTTGCTGTAAAGGGGCACAATGTGGGGTGAACAAGCCCCCCATATCACGGCAGCATGGGTTTGACTCAGGCCCACTGCTCTTTCAGCAAAAAAAACCTCTTTCACCACTTTTCTGTCAACAAAAGCATAAAAATGCCCGAACAAAATGATCTTAAAAGAAACATAAAAACGGCACAAACAGATGTGGGACCAGGCTACTAACTCCACCTGCTCATCCAACTCTTAACCTGCTCCTTCACCCCTCCACTTTCACCTTGTCCACTCCGCCCCAAAGACCACCCAGCGCCTCCTCCCTCCTTGTCAGTCTGCTGTCCTCCTAGGCCTGTGTCCCAAATGGCGCCATACTGACCCCGGTCAGAAGTACCGAAATGAGGGAATAGAGTGCCATTTGGGACACGTGAGGAGATCCAGCACCTGGCCTCTGAAACTCCCCCTACTCCCTCTTTGCCCTCCCCTTCCTCTTCCTCCTGCCGTTGCCATTCTCCAACGCCGACGGCCTCTCCTTCTCCTCGACCCGGCCCCCAGCCACCACTCCATTGCCCAGCCCCTTGGGCAGCCCGTTGGGGATCCCGTTGGAGTGGGGGAGGGCCCTGGCGCCTTTGGGCTCCCTGGGCTGACGAGGAGTGTGGCGGTAAGTCTGGTAGTAGAAGTTGCCGAACAGGGCGATGAAGGTGAGGGCATAGCCGATGAGGGCGTAGTGCATCCAGTGGGGAAAGTCACAGTCGGTGTAGAGGGACAGAGCCGTGTGGCCAATGGTGACGTGGAACTGGATCTGGAGAGAGAGAGAGAGAGAGTTATGAATTGAAACTCCGTGGAGAGCGCCAAGGCCGTGCAGCTGAACGCGACACAGATCTTGATCTGGTCATTCATCGGGACATTTAGCACACAGCATATGGGAGCGTTGATCCGAAACGTTCCTGGAGGCCTGTTTGTTTTTCGACTTCCGTCTCTCGCCCCGTGGAAGGGAAGCCGAGCTGCACCTGGACCCTCCAGGGGCTGTAACATAATAGCTCAGCAACCACCAGCCTGTTGTCTACGACTCGATCAGTGGCAGGCGTGGAGGCCCCATCCGCTGCCACAGACGTGCACAATCTGTGTCGCAACGCTATAGAATATCCGACACTCTTTGTAAAATAACACATTGCAACAGTTGTTGCCTTTCATATTATTGCTTTTTAAGGCAGCTTAAGACGGCATCTGTTTTGGCATCAGTGATTGCCTTCCGTAGACGAGAGCAGCCAGAAAATGCAGAGACCGTGGGTTTTGCTAATCTTTTCTATTTCACATTATTGGTTCAGGGTATTTTGTCTCCCATCGCAAACACTGCAGCACTTTCTGGTAGGAAGCGCGGGGCAGGCAGCTTTTGCACCTTGGGATGCTGCCACAGTGTTGTCATGGTGATGCCAGAGAGGAACACTGGCATTTGTAACGTTTTTTAACAATGTATAAATGCAGTGTGGTAACAGTCAGGCAGCCAGTTTCTCTCCATCTCAGTAAAACTCTATTCAATATAGCCAGAACTCAACCATGCTTTACCCATTACTGGACAATGGAGTTACTCTATAGGAATAACTGTTAATGTAAAGGGAATAACTCAGTTACTGTACAGGTATAATTTTGTTAGCGTAAAGTGATAACTGAGTTCCTGTAAAGGTATAACTGCACAATTGTAAAATCACTGTGGAACTACAGTACAATGATAACTGAATTACTGTAAACAACTAACTGAATTACAGTAAAGGGATAACTGAGTGACAGTAACAGGACAGCTGAGTGACAGTAATGGAAACAACCGTGTTACTACAAGGGAAAGATGACAATATAAAAAGATGCACCATTTGGATGATGGTCAGATACTTTTTCCACCACAGGTACTTCTGGATTTTGGGTCCACAAGAAGCGAGTCCATAGTAAAGGTACATGAGGACGTGAATGGCTGCGTTCATATGTGCACCAAAAAACGCTGCAGGAGAGAAAACATCCAGATGATTAGCACTTCTACTTTTACAAAAAATCTTTTAGCAATAAATCAGATTTTATTTGAACAATGAATACACAGTTTCTATTGTATTTGTGACCCCACTACACTTTCCGGACGGTTAAATTAGGCTTTTTACTTACACTGTCCTCCAGCCACCCACTTGATACCGATCCACCAGAGGGTGAACATGGTGCAGTGGTGGTAGACGTGGAGAAAGCTGACCTGGTTAAACTTCTTCCTCAGGATGAAGAACACCGTGTCCAGATACTCCACTCCCTTTGAGATGAAGTACCACCACAATGCTGCTGCTATCTGCCAGTGAGGAGGAGGAAAAGGTTTTTTATCATCTGGCACAAATGTATTTATACATCTCTGTGATATAGAGAGTCAGAGAGAGAGAGAGGCCAGGGGGAGAGGCCGAAGGGAGAAGCGAGACAGAGACGGGGAGAGAGAAGACAAAGAGAGATGGAGCGAGAGGGATGAGAGAAGTCAGAGAAAGAGGGACAGAGAGAGTGGGGAGAGGGAGAAATACATTAAATCACTGAGAATTTTTGTTGGGAAAACCATGCCCCCCATTTTTAAGGCCAGCCCAAGCCTGGTCATACGAGTAATTAGAATACCATCTCCTGGCCTACTGGTCCTAAATCAGTCCATCAGCATTGCAGTTCCTGACTCTGTACAAATGTTTATGAGTGTCCTATAATCTAATTAAATCCTGTATGTCATCATGATATATCACATTTCAGCACAAGCATTTCACAAAATGGACTCTGACGTCTTGGGCTGCCTGCTTGTAAACGTCACGGAGAAGCAGCTAGATGACACCGAATCCAGTGATGTCTGATCCAAAGGTCTGGTCGGATGAACTAAATCCCGATCGAGTTTCTGAATGACACCTCTCACAGAGGGCGAGAGAAAGAGAGAGTGGGTGTCTAGTTTCATCGCTGTAGCTGGTTAAAGGATCAGAGGGAGAGATGTGCCAGACCGCGGTACTATTTGAAATCTTTCAAATGCAGTTTCATTTGAGTTTTTTTCATATTGTGAAATGCACCTCACACATCGCATTGCAAGACCTGTTTTCCAATTCACGTGTTGACAAGCTGTTCCGCTTCAGATCACACTCGTTTAACCTGGAAGCAGTTTCCAGCCCCTAGCCACTTGGAGGAGAGGGCGTTGAACAGTAAAACATATACGATTAAGCCAGCCGACCCGACACAACAACCCCATATAGGATCTGAACTGGCTGCATGTGTGCTGGTGGACAGTGACTTAACCGGCCCATTCAAAAGCCTGGGAACCTGTAAGATACTGGCGATGTTTAGCCTGTCTGGATGGCCTAGTTGGAAGATGTGGAGGATTTGAAGCTATTCAACTGGGTAGTTAAGCATAGATTACAATTTTGGGCAATTACTTCAGGTAACATGTGACCCCAGGTGCATAACGGAAACCGGGTTGTTTCTGGTTGAACTCACCCTGACTTCGTTGGGGTCGTCTGAGTAGTCGACAGACTGGCAAATGTAGCTGTAGCCTGCGGCCCGTGCCGCAAGAAAGAGCTGGAAAAGGGAAAAATTACAACTCACAGGTCAACTTACAGCGAGAGGCTGTAACTCAGAGGCTAAAATAAGAGACCAATATTATCTAGTGGAACTTTCAAAATGAGAATTTAAATGTTTACAAAATGCTCAGATGTATTTTGAGTACTCAGTAACTCACAGAGAACAACTGAAAGTGGATTTAAGACACCATTCCATCAGATCTGCTAAGACTGAAATCTGGAGGTGCTCTAGCGTCTGATCTACATGGGACCCCGATACCTCTAACACAAGTGGAGCTGCTTGGCAGGTGTCAGCTACCAGCAGGCGACACGCCGTGTGGTTTAATATCAGCCTTGCTTCTCATTTAGCCTCTTGTGACAGACTAGATGGATTTGCTAGCTGGCCAGACCACCCAGTATTTCATATCTGTTCGTGGGCGACGAGATTAGAGTTCCGCGTTGTGATGAAGCGCCCACCTCTTTGCAGATGAAGAAGTTGAAGATGACCATGCTGAAGTTGTAGACTATGAGTGTTTTCTTAAGCTGGAAGGGTTCTCTGTTCTGCATGTACTTGGGCCCGAGCCAGAGGAAGAGGAGGTAGGAGGAGCTGATGGCCAGTGTGGGCAGAGGGTTATCCATCAGGGGCCATTTCTCCACTCGCTTGTCTGGGGAATACAAGATAACCCAGCCAGTTACCGGCACGACAATGGAAGACACTGCCAGCCTGACACTGAGGTTTGACCAACAAAAATTAAGAATAAAAGACTCTGCATAAAAACATACTGGCACTGACACACACACACACACACACACACACTGGAGGATAAGAATCACCTGCGATGGTTAGGGCCCATTTATATAAATTAATGGTGTCATTTATCAGGTGTGTGGCAATCTCCATCTTCGCTGTCGGTATCTGGAATACCCTGTAGAAAGACAGATGTAAGTTATGCAAATTTCCCTCATCAAATCTATTAGCACATACGCTTCCAATAAGAAATGTTGCTTCAAGACTATGATTCAGCAGCCTCCAAATGGCATTTCATAAGCTGTATAACACAGAAAGTGAGTTCCAAACTCCTCAAATTTAACAGGAAAGCATATACTTCTCATAAGAGAAAAATATACATTTATGGTAAAAATAACACTCAAATATTGATTACCTTTATAACACAATTGCACTACAAAAGAATTGTTAATTTTCCATTAATGAGAGACGTTTTTTATTAAACAGCATACTTGCTAAAAGGGCTAGCTCGTGGTACTCTGAGAGCTTAATGAGCAATCAAGGATGAGTACCACACAGCAGAACTGCACAGGTATGAAAACAGTGTGTGGCACAAAGAACATAAGAGGAATCAGGCGGTTTTACACATTTCTTGATCCGGTTGATCTTAAAATGCCCTAACTCATACCGAACGCATTACTCCGTCATAGAATTACGCAGTTATGAGCTTCAGACTTTTCTGCGGAATATCTTCTTGAATCAGCGTGTGGATGCTCCGTTTCTGGATGAGACGGTCAAGTGAAAGGGTCACTTCAGCGCCACACCAAGGAGGGGCTGGCGGACTGCACCGGCTGTAGGTGTCTGCTGATTCACGACCGGATAGGTAGGTCTGCGTCGTCGGTTAACTGGCATTTGGTAAAACAAGATGTCCGACCACTTAATAGTGTGCAAAAATATGCTATTGGTGCCGGGCGCATCGATAACACGAAGTGATTTGATGATCTCCGAACCTTTACCGTAGAAACGATGCCCCCCTTCTCAACCCCATGGATAAACCAGGCAGCATCTGCCGTTCACAAGCCACCTTTAATCTGAGGAGAATAATGTATTACACGCAATTTAAATTGACACGACCCCCACCCAAAAATAAAAATAAATACGAAATGTACCCTGGATGTTTGAGTAAAGTACAATAGGACATATCCATTAGTGGCAGCTTAGTCCACTCATCCTCCACATTGTTGCGATAAAACGGCAATGTCTTATTTATTGACCATGCATTGACCATTTCCCCAGACTGGAATTTGAACCATAGGATAAAGAAAATCATGCAAGGTAATTGCATCAAGAAAATAAAATCCATGAAATCATCCGAAAGCTCATTACACTATTAGGCCTAGCTGATCAGAATGGAGATTATCTTACCGTGTCGACAGATAAAGGTCCTTTTATTGTGACATTCAATGCAAGGTCATGTATTATAAATGGTCCACCGCGTTGGCTACCGAAAACTGAAATATGTTATATTCGTGGTTTTATTCGAATATTGCCTATTTCAGATAGGCCTAACTATGCAGAAACCTGGTATAGATGCACCATAATGACCGCAACCTCTTTTCACTGCGCTGGAAACGACACTCTCGTGCAACTTGCTGGTCTGATGGAGAGGATTTGGTGGCGCGCATGCGCATACATGTACATAGATGCAGTAGCATTGGACACCCGGGATATGTAACGGGCGTTTTTTTATGACCTATCCATTGTTATCATGTCTATATATCTTAACGGACGATTTCCAACTCGTTTATCTCCGTGCGCTATGAACGATGCATGGATATTTTGTGCAGTCTTTTAGTATATCTGTGACAGACGCGAAACGGACAAGGCCTGAAGTCCCCCATTGGTGACACCGGGGACTATGGAGTGGTACCACCATACGATGATTGTTTGAAAAATATATTTCCCCCTAGAAAATGGGCTGGTGACGAACGGATCTTTTGCAAGCGACGGTGGGACATTGCCCTATGGAGGAGGAGATAACGACAAAATGAAGATCTGGAGCACAGAACATGTTTTCAGGTTAGTAGGCCGAGACAAGTAAACCATGTAAGCCGGTGATTGGCATTAAGATACATTAAGGTTAACTGGATGATCGCAAACCCGTTGTCTTTGTTTAAAATACTGAAATTTGCATCATTCCAAATAGGGGGCATTTGAAGCCTTGTTGGAAATGACCGCAGAGCAGTGATGCGATACTGTTACCTGATTTGAGCAATAATGCCAGTGGAACAGAGGACAATTAAGCCAATGCTGTGCACACGGTTAAACACGTCAGTTATGTTACAACGCGTGCAACATTTCAAGGGCTGTGTGTATAAGTGATTACGATAAATTCATGGTCAAAACGAGGGGAGGGGGTTAAAAGCACCACGGGTTGTGATTTGCCTGGACACAGGGCTTAGTGGTGAGTAGTGTTACCCGAAGATGTTTTATTGCTTGACTACCATGACTTTAAGCCAATCAGCATTCAGGATTCAAGCCACCCAGTATATAATTAAAAGTAGGTACTTAAAAATAACAAAAAAATCATTTTCTTCTCTCACAACATTTCAATTAGCTGCAGCGTTTTGCCCTTAAAGCAACATCTTTTGCACTGACATTTTAGATAATATTATTTTTTCTGGCGCAAATAACCCTTCCTGGATCTATACCTGTAAGCGACTGGTGTTAAGAACCCTATGAAACCAAACACTCCTTCATCTGAAACATTCATTTACATTGCCAAAGCACACTGAAAGTATTCAAGATATAATGAATACAAGTGAGAACCAAAATAGAAAGGATAAAGGTATTTGTAATTATATAATATTAGTTATCTATATTGTCAAAAGGTTTAAATTGTTGTTACTATGAATTACAAGGGAAAATAATGATAGAGATTATTGGTTATGTTTCCAATTTTGTTTGTGTTGTTGACTGATTTCCCTTTTGTAATGGCATCCTATCACAAATCTTGGTTTGGTGATTGCACAATGTGGTATTTTGCCTAACAGCCACGGCAGATCATCAACATTTGAACTGATTTAAAATTATTTCTGGGTGTGTATTTCCTGAGAGAAATACAGTATGTGTCTCAAATACACTCATGTGTTTTGCAAAAGGTTAAGAAGTGCAGCTCAGTTTCCACAACATTTTCTGGGCAGTCTTCTCTCAAGAACCAGGTCTACGGAGGCCTCTCTTGATAGCGAGGCCGTGCTGACTGAATGTACCTAATCTGTGTTTTTTATTTTGCCTGCCACATGGTTAGGTATTCTACCACTGTGTGCATAGGGTTTAGGGCAAGGTAGCATTCAAATGTTTATGTTTTTGGTGGATTCTTTCCAAAGTTGTCAAATAGCTATTTTGTGGGGGGGGGGGGGGGGTTGTGATTCAGTTGGGGCTAACAATGTTGCTACCCTATCTCACTCTCTATCGCCCTCCTCTCCCTCCTCTCTCTCCCCTCACCTCCTCTCCCTCCTCTCCCTCCTCTCTCTCCCTCATCCCTTCCCTCCTCTCTCACTTCTGTCACGTCCTGTGCCGTGTGGTTGCACAGCTACCCGTGGGAGACCGTGATCAAGGCAGCGATGAGGAAGTACCCTAACCCCATGAACCCTAGCGTGGTTGGGGTGGACGTTCTGGACAGGAACCTTGACCCAGAGGGACGTCTACACAGCCACAGACTCCTGAGTACAGAGTGGGGTCTCCCCGGGATCGTACGAGCGGTCAGTGAGCCTCTCTGTCACTCTCTTTCTGTCTGCGTGCCTCACTCTGTCTCTGTCTGTGTGCCTCACTCTGTCTCTGTGCATCACTCTGTCTCTGTCTGCGTGCCTCACTCTGTCTCTGTCTGTGTGCCTCACTCTGTCTCTGTCTGCGTGCCTCACTCTGTCTCTGTCTGTGTGCCTCACTCTGTCTCTGTGCATCACTCTGTCTCTGTCTGTGTGCCTCACTCTGTCTCTGCTAATCTCTTAGTGCCTGTCCCCCTCTTTCTTTGTCGTTCTCTAGCTTTTTGTCTGTATCACTCCCTTTTTGTCTCTTTCTGCCTGTCTCGCTCCTTCTGTCTGTCTGTCTGTTTTTATCACTATCTGTTATTTCTCCCAACTTGGAGCCCCCTCACAGCTTGTTAATGTACATTATTATTGCTTGCGCCTCTGTAATGGAGGCGCTCCGGAAACATCCAGATTTGTGTAAGCTCCCCAGGCCGATGCCTATGACAAGCTCCCTCAGACCCTGTCATACGTGTCACCTGAACGTTCCTCCCGTAGATCATGGGGACCAGTCACACCCGTACCTATGTCAAGGAGCACTCCATTGTAGACCCTGAGGAGAAGACCATGGAGCTTTGTTCAACAAATGTAAGTGGAAATCCGCACTTCCCGTTGTATGTTAAGCTCTGAACGATGCAACCTCACACAGGTTTTGGATTAACTACATGTCCACCATTGGTGGAATCTCCACGAAAGCTTTAATTAAACTTTAAGTTATATGTCCTCAGATCACCCTGACCAATCTGGTGTCAGTAGATGAAAGGCTGGTCTACAGACCTCACCCAGACAATCCTGATGTGTAAGAATACACCACATTAATTCCACATTATCTAACAAAGATCGGTGTTGTTTGTAACACATCTATAACCTCTGTACAGGACGGTCCTGACCCAGGAGGCCATCATCACGGTCAAAGGTGTCAGTCTCAGCAGCTACCTAGAAGGAATGATGGCCCTGAGAATGTCAGCCAACGCCAGAAAGGTTAGACCTTACAATCTAACGCCAGGAAGGTTAGACCTTACAATCTAACGCCAGGAAGGTTAGACCTTACAATCTAACGCCAGGAAGGTTAGACCTTACAATCTAACGCCAGGAAGGTTAGACCTTACAATCTAACGCCAGGAAGGTTAGACCTTACAATCTAACGCCAGGAAGGTTAGACCTTACAATCTAACGCCAGGAAGGTTAAACCTTACAATCTAACGCCAGGAAGGTTAGACCTTACAATCTAACGCCAGGAAGGTTAGACCTTACAAT